>JAXIVJ010007519.1:0-60423 GCA_036785665.1 Chirona hameri | reverse complement strand
CCCCTTCCGTATCCCCAACCCGCCTTGGGCGTCCTAATACTCAACTCATCATGGCTACTGTTAGACGCAAACAAGGAAAACGTCGTGTGGGAAGTGTTCAGTATTGACGTGTTAGCCGTGCGCCGTGCCGACTGCGCGGGATGTTGTCACTGGACTGCGGCAGCGCCACTAGTCACTCACTTGCAGCACGACCCGCGGGAATACCAGGGTGTTTGCAGAGTACGCTACGACCTGATAGTACACACACACACCGATAGCATGGCTTCAGCGCTTAGGAATGTTGGGGGGGGGGGGGACAAAATGGGATGTGGGTGATTTCAGTCGGAACAATGCCATTTTAACATAAGCATGCCTTTAAATCTTGCAAAAGTAAATTGGGCCAACACGTGGTTGGTGACACCAGCAATGCTGCCGTGCACAGCCAAAACCTACTATGTGACTTTAATTGCATTTGTGCTTTTTTACATAATTGTAATCGCCTAAACATCGTGCATCTTTTGATGTAACTTATATTTTCAAAATTTGATAAAGGAAAAAATATGAGCAGTTATGCGGTACTATGTTCAAGAAAATACATGAGTATTCGATGGCAAAAACTACTATGCTAGTTTTACTGGCCCGGAACTACTATGTGTCAACCATAGGCTGCATCCGTCAAGAGCAAAAGCTACCATGTGCAATGGTTTGTGCTGGAGATTACTTTGTGTTGCGTTTACATCGCACAGCTCGATGGCAAAACGTGACGCATCTCTCAAGATTTATTAACTTAGTAGCTTCTGCCATACAAGCGCACCGCCGAACAGGGAACAGGCGCAGTATTGCCGTTTTTGCGAGCACATAGTAGTTTTTGGAAGTTTCTTGGAGAGTGGTGGCTTGTATCTTTACAGCGGGAGACCCTCAATCACTGCCGCACGTGTCGTATCCTGATATAACCTCACAATGCTTAAAGGGAAATAATGACCTTTTTCCACTAAAATGGAGTTAGCACTTGAAATCGCCAGACGAGATCAAAATATATTGTAAATTCATCACATTTTGCATGAAAACTTTCCTACCGAAAGATATTTCAAGTAAGTTGATAAGCGTTCCACACTTTTAACGACCGGTACTTGCACTATTTCTGACCTTTTGTCAAGTACTTTTGGTCCTCATCAAGCTGCGGGCTTTTCCCGTATTATTTTTTTACGCAATGGAGTGGAAAATATATTGTGCGTTCTGCTTGTTGTGATTATATGCCCGGCGATCTTCTAAAACTAACAGCGATTGGAAAAAGTGGCAATAAAATCGGAAGCTCATCGATGCACATCAACGCGGCATAGTTAGTGGTTGCGACCCTCAATTTTTGCAATTCGATTCATTTGTTTTCAACATTAGGAGTTGTGTATAGTTTGTCTGTGGCTGTATATAACACTATGCTTTATTTTATCATGAAAAATAATAATTTTTCCCAAAAAAACTAACGAACAATAACACAAAACTGGCAATTAAATCAGAAGCTCATCGATGCACATCGACGGCGACCTATTTAGCGTCGGCGATTTGTTTACAAAGTCATTGTCATGCTTCTCGGCGCACTTAACCATCTCGGCGCACTTGGCGAGTTGTTCCTGATTAGTATACCCAAGTCCCGTAGCAGGCTTTGTTAATGACGTCACTGGTGCCATTCTTGTGTAGCATTGCAAAATATATCTGATTTCGAGTTGAAAGCTAATTAAAGACTTATTCAAATTATTGTTTTTAAGTTTGAATTTTCTTGTTAATCATTATTAAAGGTATTTTATCACTGTATTTCATAGTAGTTGACACTTCAGAAACTTGTGACGTAATAATATTGTATCCAATATGCATTTCCCTCACCTTTTGCCATTGTGGCGCAGTGCCGAGTGCTTTGCGAATACTAGCTTGCCTGGGGTTCAATTCATTCCGCTCTTATTTTATTCGAGTTGGTATAATTTGCATGTTGTTGTTATTCATGACTTATACTGATAGTCAGTCATGCATCACGGATGCTTCACGGATTGCTTCACGGATCAGAGCGCTGCTCGAACGCACGCTAGTAGCGCTTTCGTTCTCCATGGCAACCAGGCGTGAGCCAATGAAAAGCCAGAACGTATTCCCTTTCTGGCTTTTGATTGGCTGACGCCTGGTTGCCATGGAGAACGAAAGCGCTACTAGCGGGTGTCCGAGCAGCGCTCAGTTTGATCGGAAATGTCACAGAGGCTCCACAAATGCCGCACTCGATGTTAACAATGGTAGGGAAGGACGAATTTGTCAATGACCTTCATGATGTACACAAGGTACTTGTTTTGTATTTCTTCCAAACTTACAACTTTGAATTTGGGAATAATTTTATTTAATTCTTAAATTTAAATAAAATAATTTTAAAAATATAACGGGAGCCTAAGAAATTGTTGCTAACAAAATCAAAAGGTCATTATTTCCCTTTAACCATTACTTAACTTAACCAAACACAGTGGTACGCAACATCAATGCACTGATTTGAGTGAAATATACCGATGCCGACTATGTGACGTCTCCCTGCATGAAGATCTTTCCTAAAACTCATTGTTAGAGGCAAGATAACTATAACTAACGATGTCGCAGTCACTTGAAAATGACGTCACGTGTGCATGGCAATGACAACAACCGGAAATTCGTTTAAGCACTCAATAACATACAAAGTTGGAAAGCAATTTATGCAATTAAGAAGTTTTTTTGTAAACAATAGCCGCAGTCTTTCGTGATTTTAGCCATTTTAGCGACTTGTGCTTAGCAGTTAAATCGATATACCTACCATAACCGCAACATGCCCAAACCATAGCAAAGCAAAGCGCGCAAGAGGATGAAAACCGGCAATAAAAGTCATTTGGGACGTCGCGTCCCAAGGACAATGGCACTACGTGCCGAAAGCCAGATTAAAAGTGCATGGTGACGGTAGTCTATTTCCTGGCCAACGGGTTTCGATGACATGGAGAACAAACAAAACAGGACAGACTGGTTTATTGGAGGGTACTGTGGCTGGAAAGAAATCAAAGGCAGATCAATTCGTATCACATGAATTAGATGATGAGTCTGAAGGCACCCAGCCTCCGATGGGATCCGTCGACTGCGCGGCTGAGGTGATGGAGTCGGCCGCCGCCGCCGCCCAGCCTCCGATGGGACCCGTCGACTGCGCGGCTGAGATGATGGAGTCGGCCGCCGCCGCCCAGCCTCCGATGGGATCCGTCGACTGCGCGGCTGAGGTGATGGAGTCGGCCGCCGCCGCCGCCCAGCCTCCGATGGGACCCGTCGACTGCGCGGCTGAGATGATGGAGTCGGCCGCCGCCGCCCAGCCTCCGATGGGATCCGTCGACTGCGCGGCTGAGGTGATGGAGTCGGCCGCCGCCGGCCAGCCTGCGATGGGACCTTGGGACCTGCCCGCACCTTCATCAGCTGATGAAGCATTGGTACAAGAAGCACTCTTGGAAGTAGCTCTGTTGTTGCGCCTTTTAATTCCCGAAGGTGACCGGACAGAACTAGACGACATCGGAGAAGCATCGGCTACAGAACCTAATGCAGCGCCACCAACCAATGTCGCTCCGCCTATAAACGACCAACAACCGGTAATTAGGCCTTGAAGGGCTCGTGACAGAGCGGAACGTAACTCCAGATACGCGGAAAACACCGAGTTCTGCCAGCGCCCGAAAGTTGCCGGAACGGCTGCATCAACAACTGCATGGACATCGACGAGAACCAGCGGCAGCAGATAAACGAATATGTCAACATGCTCGACACTCGCGCGCGGTACCAATGGTATCGGTCATACGTCGCCAAACGAGAGATACGCAAGCGCCGGAAAGAAAACAAATGTTGTAACGAGATCGACATGCACCGAAACATGGCGTTTGAGTGGAGTCTGCCAGACGCGTCGGGGAAGAAGAGGACTGTGTGCAGAGGCTTTTTCCTGACGACCAACGGGTTCCAACCCTCAAACGCCAATGTGGTAAAACGGGCCGTGATGATGGCCGGGCCTTGTGCCCCCTCGGACATGCGCGGACGCCATGAGCCAACAATAACATCGACGATGCGGCCATCATCGATCACATCAACTCGTATCATCCTCAGACGCACCACTGCCGCTACGTGCAGGCGCCGAATAGGACATATCTGACACCAGATATCACAGTGAAGTCAATGTACGACGCGTTCGTAGCAAAGGGTCAGAAGTGTAGCTTTGAAATATTTCGCCGGACCGTGCGAGACCAAAACATCAGCTTCACAACTCTCAGGTGAAGTGTTCCAAATGTTCCATCCATCTCCAACACCTGCGCCAGGACCACAGCCAGACAGTGTCAGAACTAGAGTCCTTCATGGAATGGGAATCCCCATGGAACCCATGGAACGGAATGGAAATGGGTGGGAATGGGGCAATTTGGGGAAATGTAACGGGTTGGAACGGCTTTGGGACAGACCATATCATTTTTTAGCACCACAAAAAAGTGAAATATGCTGAAATGGGTGGGAATGGGAGCCCTATCAGTTATGAATTTGGATTGGAACGGGTTTGGGTCTGGCTGAATGGACTGGAACGGGATGGGGGCTGAAAATGAGTCCCACGAAGGGCTCTAGTCAAAACCCATAGCACACATGGATGACTGCGAGGCATGCGACAACCACCAGCAGCATATGGACGCTGCGAAAGCGGCAAGGTTGGCGTACCGCGCGGACGCTGACAGGATCTGGGAAGAGGGCGAATTAGCTCTGTCAGCCGACATGATGAAGGTTACCCTGCTGCCGAACATGCCGCTGAAAGACGCCATTTTCACCAGACGCCTCTCATGTTTTAACGAAACGTTCGCTTTACTGATGCCAACTGCAAGCGACAAGGAGAATACTAAGGCGCGACGACTGCTGCAGCAGAGGACGAACGCGTGCGTGGTATGGCAGAGGCACTGGCTGGTCGGGGAGCTGCGGAGGTGGCGGCAGCGTACTGTGCCTTCCTGGAAAGTCGTGGCTGGCTTCCATCACGATCTGGGCGGATAATTGCGCAGCGCAAAACAAAGCCCTGTTTCGAATCAGCTGTCGGCTGTTGGCAGCAGGGAATAGACTCCGCCCATAGCGCTGGGCTGACAGATTGGTTCCAAATCAGCTGCCAACAAAATGGCAGCCGTACAGATGTGGCGCTGAAAGGACATATTCTAACGCATGTGCGCGAACACCAAAAAGATAATCATACAGCAAAGGCAGGAAAGCGAATTGTGAAAGATACGACAGAGTTCGCTGCTTTCAACCCGAAACAAGCGCTCTTTGCTTTGTTTACAAGCCCGCCTTCAACTGCGCCACTGCCGCATGCGCCAATTTCCGTGCCTGTTGACAAAACGTGCGTCCTGCACCGGCTTCCTCGCAGCAGCAGAGCTGGCACTTCTCAGCAGGAGTATGACGTCACCTGGTATGACGTAGTAGTACGTCATCGATCTTCCAGCGAATCAGGCTCTATAATCTCGGCTGACAACAGCACAGCAGCTGATTTGAAACAGGGCTCAAGTCATGGGCCCTGATCAGCAGCCTGCTGAAGATCGTCCACTCCGAGAAGAAGAAAAAAAACACCAAACGCATCACAATGAAATACCTTGAGCCGGGCCATACAGTCTGCAGATGCTATCCACCAAGTAATAAAAAAACATGCGCAAAGCAACAACCACACTGGACTTTGAAGATTGGAAGCAGCAGACGGCAGCAGCAGGGACAAACATAATTGAAATGAAGCGCGGAGATAACGTGTCAGAAGTAGAGGACAGCGTCAGCCGCTCCATCCTGAATACCTTGTCATCAGGGCAGCGGCCCTGCATCGCAAAGATGGGCGTCATCCAGGTGCGCCGAGGTTCCGAGGCGATATTCACCGAAACGTCACTGGGCCAGCCGAACTGGACGTGCTACAAGCTGATGAAAAACCAGTTCAGAGTGAGAACGCCACTGCCGCTCCGCACCTGCCCCGAGGGTTTGGAGTAGAGCCCTTTATGGGACACATCTCCCTGTAGCTCAGTGTAGCTCAGTGGGAGAGCGCTGGACTTCTGACCTATCCCGGTGTGGCAGCCCGGGTTCGAGTCGCTTCGGCGCTCGCTGTTTGCTCCTGACTGGGATGGCCTGCGGCCGGTGGCAGCGGTCGCACTCAAGGTCAGGTGACGTCAGTGAGCGGGGCGGACCGTGTCCAGGTATGTCGGGCACGTAAAACTTTCGTCTCTAAATTCTGCCGGCCAACAGGAATTGCGCGATCGGGTGGTGAGGTCAGGACCTGCGCAACAAGCACTGCTTAGCGTGGGTCATGACTTCGGAAATCCATCCATACAAAACATTCGGACTAAATTTATTTTATTTAAAAAAAAAAAAATCTCCAGCCCCCCCCCCCCCCCATCCCTTTCCAGCCCATTCAGCCAGACCCAAACCCGTTCCAATCCAAATTCATAATTGATGGGGCTCCCATTTCCACCCATTCCCACCCGTTTTAGCATATTTCACTTTTGTGGTGCTAAAAAAATTATATGGTTTGTTCCAAATCCGTTCCAACCCGTTACATTTCCCCAAATTGCCCCATTCTCACCCATTTCCATCCCGTTCCATGGGTGATTCCCATTCCATGAAGGGCTCTAGTTTGGAGCTCGAAGAGAAGAGTGTCATCTGGCGAACACCAGGACGCGCGAGAGGCGGCAGGTGAAGTGGCGTTTGCTGTTTACTTATATGCTGTCAGCTCCACATTTAGCGTTTCGGAGATTGACTTTGGCATTGTAGTTGCCATTTGATAATTAATTTTGAACTGTGATCCGAGACGTTCAGCGTCTTGGAAGTTAACTGCCTGACGTTTATACAGTTCTTGTTTTAATTTTGGCATTGTAGTTGCCATTTTATAAATTTTTCATATTCATCCGAGACGTTCAGCGTCTTGGAAGTTAACTGCCTGACGATATACTGTTATTGTTTTAATTTTGGCATTGTAGTTGCCATTTTATCATTCTTTTTTTCATATTCATCCGAGACGTTCAGCGTCTTGGAAGTTAACTGCCTGACGATTATACAGTTATTGTTTTAATTTTGGCATTGTAGTTGCCATTTTATCATTCTTTTTTCATATTCATCCGAGACGTTCAGCGTCTTGGAAGTTAACTGCCTGACGATATACTGTTATTGTTTTAATTTTGGCATTGTAGTTGCCATTTTATCATTCTTTTTTTCATATTCATCCGAGACGTTCAGCGTCTTGGAAGTTAACTGCCTGACGATATACAGTTATTGTTTTAATTTTGGCATTGTAGTTGCCATTTTATCATTCTTTTTTTTCATATTCATCCGAGACGTTCAGCGTCTTGGAAGTTAACTGCCTGACGATACACTGTTATTGTTTTAATTTTGGCATTGTAGTTGCCATTTTATCATTCTTTTTTTTCATATTCATCCGAGACGTTCAGCGTCTTGGAAGTTAACTGCCTGACGATATACTGTTATTGTTTTAATTTTGGCATTGTAGTTGCCATTTTATATTTGTTTTCATATTCATCCGAGACGTTCAGCGTCTTGGAAGTTAACTGCCTGACGATATACAGTTATTGTTTTAATTTTGGCATTGTAGTTGCCATTTTATCATTCTTTTTTTCATATTCATCCGAGACGTTCAGCGTCTTGGAAGTTAACTGCCTGACGATATACTGTTATTGTTTTAATTTTGGCATTGTAGTTGCCATTTTATCATTCTTTTTTTTCATATTCATCCGAGACGTTCAGCGTCTTGGAAGTTAACTGCCTGACGATATACAGTTATTGTTTTAATTTTGGCATTGTAGTTGCCATTTTATCATTCTTTTTTTTCATATTCATCCGAGACGTTCAGCGTCTTGGAAGTTAACTGCCTGACGATATACAGTTATTGTTTTAATTTTGGCATTGTAGTTGCCATTTTATCATTCTTTTTTTCATATTCATCCGAGACGTTCAGCGTCTTGGAAGTTAACTGCCTGACGATATACTGTTATTGTTTTAATTTTGGCATTGTAGTTGCCATTTTATCATTCCTTTTTTCATATTCATCCGAGACGTTCAGCGTCTTGGAAGTTAACTGCCTGACGATATACTGTTATTGTTTTAATTTTGGCATTGTAGTTGCCATTTTATCATTCCTTTTTTCATATTCATCCGAGACGTTCAGCGTCTTGGAAGTTAACTGCCTGACGATATACTGTTATTGTTTTAATTTTGGCATTGTAGTTGCCATTTTATATTTGTTTTCATATTCATCCGAGACGTTCAGCGTCTTGGAAGTTAACTGCCTGACGATATACTGTTATTGTTTTAATTTTGGCATTGTAGTTGCCATTTTATCATTCTTTTTTCATATTCATCCGAGACGTTCAGCGTCTTGGAAGTTAACTGCCTGAGGATATACTGTTATTGTTTTAATTTTGGCATTGTAGTTGCCATTTTATATTTGTTTTCATATTCATCCGAGACGTTCAGCGTCTTGGAAGTTAACTGCCTGACGATATACTGTTATTGTTTTAATTTTGGCATTGTAGTTGCCATTTTATCATTCTTTTTTTCATATTCATCCGAGACGTTCAGCGTCTTGGAAGTTAACTGCCTGACGATATACTGTTATTGTTTTAATTTTGGCATTGTAGTTGCCATTTTATATTTGTTTTCATATTCATCCGAGACGTTCAGCGTCTTGGAAGTTAACTGCCTGACGATATACTGTTATTGTTTTAATTTTGGCATTGTAGTTGCCATTTTATCATTCTTGTTTTCATATTCATCCGAGACGTTCAGCGTCTTGGAAGTTAACTGCCTGACGATATACTGTTATTGTTTTAATTTTGGCATTGTAGTTGCCATTTTATCATTCTTTTTTTCATATTCATCCGAGACGTTCAGCGTCTTGGAAGTTAACTGCCTGACGATATACTGTTATTGTTTTAATTTTGGCATTGTAGTTGCCATTTTATCATTCTTTTTTTCATATTCATCCGAGACGTTCAGCGTCTTGGAAGTTAACTGCCTGACGATACACTGTTATTGTTTTAATTTTGGCATTGTAGTTGCCATTTTATCATTCCTTTTTTCATATTCATCCGAGACGTTCAGCGTCTTGGAAGTTAACTGCCTGACGATATACTGTTATTGTTTTAATTTTGGCATTGTAGTTGCCATTTTATCATTCCTTTTTTTTCATATTCATCCGAGACGTTCAGCGTCTTGGAAGTTAACTGCCTGACGATATACAGTTATTGTTTTAATTTTGGCATTGTAGTTGCCATTTTATCATTCTTTTTTTCATATTCATCCGAGACGTTCAGCGTCTTGGAAGTTAACTGCCTGACGATATACTGTTATTGTTTTAATTTTGGCATTGTAGTTGCCATTTTATATTTGTTTTCATATTCATCCGAGACGTTCAGCGTCTTGGAAGTTAACTGCCTGACGATATACTGTTATTGTTTTAATTTTGGCATTGTAGTTGCCATTTGATAATTCCTTTTTTCATATTCATCCGAGACG
Source organism: Chirona hameri (assembly GCA_036785665.1). Taxonomy (NCBI): domain Eukaryota; kingdom Metazoa; phylum Arthropoda; class Thecostraca; order Balanomorpha; family Balanidae; genus Chirona; species Chirona hameri. The sequence goes on along the minus strand of JAXIVJ010007519.1, from coordinate 50,901 downwards.
TTCAGCGTCTTGGAAGTTAACTGCCTGACGATATACTGTTATTGTTTTAATTTTGGCATTGTAGTTGCCATTTTATCATTCTTTTTTTCATATTCATCCGAGACGTTCAGCGTCTTGGAAGTTAACTGCCTGACGATATACTGTTATTGTTTTAATTTTGGCATTGTAGTTGCCATTTTATATTTGTTTTCATATTCATCCGAGACGTTCAGCGTCTTGGAAGTTAACTGCCTGACGATATACTGTTATTGTTTTAATTTTGGCATTGTAGTTGCCATTTTATCATTCTTTTTTTCATATTCATCCGAGACGTTCAGCGTCTTGGAAGTTAACTGCCTGACGATATACTGTTATTGTTTTAATTTTGGCATTGTAGTTGCCATTTTATATTTGTTTTCATATTCATCCGAGACGTTCAGCGTCTTGGAAGTTAACTGCCTGACGATATACTGTTATTGTTTTAATTTTGGCATTGTAGTTGCCATTTTATCATTCTTTTTTCATATTCATCCGAGACGTTCAGCGTCTTGGAAGTTAACTGCCTGACGATATACTGTTATTGTTTTAATTTTGGCATTGTAGTTGCCATTTTATCATTCTTTTTTCATATTCATCCGAGACGTTCAGCGTCTTGGAAGTTAACTGCCTGACGATATACTGTTATTGTTTTAATTTTGGCATTGTAGTTGCCATTTTATCATTCTTTTTTCATATTCATCCGAGACGTTCAGCGTCTTGGAAGTTAACTGCCTGACGATACACTGTTATTGTTTTAATTTTGGCATTGTAGTTGCCATTTTATATTTGTTTTCATATTCATCCGAGACGTTCAGCGTCTTGGAAGTTAACTGCCTGACGATATACTGTTATTGTTTTAATTTTGGCATTGTAGTTGCCATTTTATCATTCTTTTTTTCATATTCATCCGAGACGTTCAGCGTCTTGGAAGTTAACTGCCTGACGATATACAGTTATTGTTTTAATTTTGGCATTGTAGTTGCCATTTTATCATTCTTTTTTTCATATTCATCCGAGACGTTCAGCGTCTTGGAAGTTAACTGCCTGACGATATACTGTTATTGTTTTAATTTTGGCATTGTAGTTGCCATTTTATCATTCTTTTTTTTCATATTCATCCGAGACGTTCAGCGTCTTGGAAGTTAACTGCCTGACGATATACTGTTATTGTTTTAATTTTGGCATTGTAGTTGCCATTTTATATTTGTTTTCATATTCATCCGAGACGTTCAGCGTCTTGGAAGTTAACTGCCTGACGATATACTGTTATTGTTTTAATTTTGGCATTGTAGTTGCCATTTTATCATTCTTTTTTCATATTCATCCGAGACGTTCAGCGTCTTGGAAGTTAACTGCCTGACGATATACTGTTATTGTTTTAATTTTGGCATTGTAGTTGCCATTTTATCATTCTTTTTTTTCATATTCATCCGAGACGTTCAGCGTCTTGGAAGTTAACTGCCTGACGATATACTGTTATTGTTTTAATTTTGGCATTGTAGTTGCCATTTGATAATTAATTTTGAACTGTGATCCGAGACGTTCAGCGTCTTGGAAGTTAACTGCCTGACGATATACTGTTATTGTTTTAATTTTGGCATTGTAGTTGCCATTTTATATTTGTTTTCATATTCATCCGAGACGTTCAGCGTCTTGGAAGTTAACTGCCTGAGGATATACTGTTATTGTTTTAATTTTGGCATTGTAGTTGCCATTTTATCATTCTTTTTTTCATATTCATCCGAGACGTTCAGCGTCTTGGAAGTTAACTGCCTGACGATATACAGTTATTGTTTTAATTTTGGCATTGTAGTTGCCATTTTATATTTGTTTTCATATTCATCCGAGACGTTCAGCGTCTTGGAAGTTAACTGCCTGACGATATACTGTTATTGTTTTAATTTTGGCATTGTAGTTGCCATTTTATCATTCTTTTTTCATATTCATCCGAGACGTTCAGCGTCTTGGAAGTTAACTGCCTGACGATATACTGTTATTGTTTTAATTTTGGCATTGTAGTTGCCATTTTATATTTGTTTTCATATTCATCCGAGACGTTCAGCGTCTTGGAAGTTAACTGCCTGACGATATACTGTTATTGTTTTAATTTTGGCATTGTAGTTGCCATTTGATAATTAATTTTGAACTGTGATCCGAGACGTTCAGCGTCTTGGAAGTTAACTGCCTGACGATATACTGTTATTGTTTTAATTTTGGCATTGTAGTTGCCATTTTATATTTGTTTTCATATTCATCCGAGACGTTCAGCGTCTTGGAAGTTAACTGCCTGAGGATATACTGTTATTGTTTTAATTTTGGCATTGTAGTTGCCATTTTATCATTCTTTTTTTCATATTCATCCGAGACGTTCAGCGTCTTGGAAGTTAACTGCCTGACGATATACAGTTATTGTTTTAATTTTGGCATTGTAGTTGCCATTTTATATTTGTTTTCATATTCATCCGAGACGTTCAGCGTCTTGGAAGTTAACTGCCTGACGATATACTGTTATTGTTTTAATTTTGGCATTGTAGTTGCCATTTTATCATTCTTTTTTTCATATTCATCCGAGACGTTCAGCGTCTTGGAAGTTAACTGCCTGAGGATATACTGTTATTGTTTTAATTTTGGCATTGTAGTTGCCATTTTATCATTCTTTTTTCATATTCATCCGAGACGTTCAGCGTCTTGGAAGTTAACTGCCTGACGATACACTGTTATTGTTTTTGCTGCTGCTTACCGCCCGCGTCGGTGACGTTATAGTTCCCGGTGCCGATATTACGGTAACTCTAAAGTTTGTGTTATTGAAAATAAAAGCATTATATGTACGAATTTATTTATTTCCCTGGACAGGATGGATTTCAGAAATCGGTTAGACGACATGCAGTTCCTATTCCGAAGCTTTTATCGCAACGAGAAAGTGAACGTCTACTAAGCCAATCGACCTCACCTGACACGGTTATCAGCTGTTGGAGTACCCAATTAAGGATACACGTTACATTCTAAACAGCCATTTAAGAACAGCATGTCTTGTCAGTTTTAATTGCTACAATTCATTTAAAAAGTGAAGTCGTTACAGGAGATAGCTCACCTTCAACATGGGTTTTGAACTGAAATACCGGTTTTGTAGTCCGGGTTGAGAAACCCCTATCTGCAAGTTTTCTTGACTGAAAAGACTCCAGCCGAAGATATTTGCCTTTTTTGCGAAATAATTCCAGGAATGCGAGAGCCAGCTCTTTTACGCACTATAACGCACACCTGGGCAGAGGCTATACCATCAGCAATTCAGCTTGCAGCTTGAGTTGGGCGCCTTATATCTGTGCTAGCAAGCGAACCACCGATCGAATCTGATTGGCTGAGCCATTTTGTTCATTCGCGTACCGTGGGACCCCGACTCAGAGTATGTATATAGTGTTGATGAATTTAATCATGTCAAACGTTCTGTCCTGAATTCGGTCGATGCTTGGCCATTTTTGAAAATACTATAAGAATTGTATTAAAGGGAGTGTGCCTACTCACATCGCTTATTTGGGGTTATTGACACTGGTCTATAGAACATAATTTTCTGAATTGACCCATAACTTCGTTTCTCCAGATTCGCCCTAGTTGCTGAGATATTCCAAAGACTCCAGGAACTTGCTGGGAGCAAAAAGTTATCGGGTAGACTCCAGAGGGCTTCCGCTACTAGAAGCACTGCAACTATCGATTAAACTGCTAGCATATTGTTAGCGCCGGCCAATAGCAACTCAACAAAACAGCTCGTGCACGCTGACAGCAGCAGCCGAACAGAAACTGGACGGCCATCATGTTTTTCGATGATGGCCGTTTCGATGATGGCCGATGGCCAATTTTTTTGAAGATATCAATTTAGAGCTACGAAACTTGCACATAATAAAGTTAACAGTGTCAAGAACGTGCTGTGCAAAACTTGTCTTTCTATCTTGCATGATGTGACCGTAATTGTATTGTCTTATGTGCGCCGTTTTACATAACATCACCATAGTGACGATCGTTTTATAGATATCGAAACAAAAAATAAGCCCAAAAAACAATATAAGTGAAAATTCAACTAAAGGGGCTCCAGATGTGAATTTCATCATATACAACAATCAAACCAATAGCTACTTACCGTATGAAAAATATTTTTGACATTCCAAAACAGTAGGCACACTCCCTTTAAACAAATAATTAAATCGTATTCTGAGAAATTTTCCGAATGTGAACTATTTCCTGAGCATATTAGCCTTCAGAAGATTGCAGACGTCATGGGAGCTTTCTGCATCCCAACAATGAACAGAGGTCCTCACATAGTAGTATTCGCCACGTTGTTCACATTGATAGTAGTTTCTTCCATACCAGTCTCAAATACAGCAGTGTAACATAGTATGTTTTGACCTGAATATTAAACATAGTAGTTGTTGCCAGGCGAGACATTGGCATTGCAGTGTAACATAGTATGTTTTGACCTGAATATTAAACATAGTAGTTTTTTCCAGGCGAGACATTGGCATTGCCCCGTAGGTGTCTTGGCAAATGCTACTTTCAGCATGTAAACATATAGGTAGCAAATTTTCCAATATTTGTTAGTGCTCACGTTATGGCAAACAGGATTAGCTTTGTCGTGATATAGTTTGGGTCCAATAAACTGGTGGCAGGTATCTATATAGTCTCCAAACACAAGAACTTCGCTCCTCAATAATTTCATGTTGGGAGTAGGTTCTGGCTGTGCACGGCAGTCCATCAGCTGAATGGGGTACTCCACACAGCTGCTCGACAGCCGAAGCGAGCTCCCCGTGCAGCCAGCTGTGCTGTGATTGCACTCAGAATACATAGCACCTATGTAAATGGGCAGTGAGTGACGAGTGAGTGTGGTGTCTGTCCTACAATTGTTACAATTCATTTAAAGGGATTATACGGGTTTCCGTCCTGAAAGTAAATGCACTCTTTTGCAGTTGTATGAGCTTTAAACACGTTTAAGACATATAACAGGGACCTCAATGCTCATTTAGTCCACTATTTCAGCAATTATCAGCGCTAAAACTTGGGCGTTTTTCGAGACTAGTATCAGATAACGAGTACTTGATCGGCACCACTTTTATCGTCCACCACTTTTATCTTAAGATCAATTTTAGAGTTTTGAATTATCTGCAAGTCCTACACTGGATCACAACATTATTATGCAATTCAAAACTGACGGGACTTTGTATTACTACACACTGTTCGTTGAGGTTTTGTGTTTTTGTGGTTTTCTTATTTCCGGCCTTTAGCGTTGAGCATTTGGTGGTGGCGTATTAATTTTTTGGCATGAAAATTCATGAAAAATATAGAATGTTATGGGAAAACTAGGTAACTGCTGCTGTCGTTGGAACAAAACAAGTTTATTTTCTTTCAAATATTGCTTATTTTACCGGAAATATGCCATAAGTGAGGTGTTTTTATTAACATAAAAGAGATGACTGGCTCTGCCTCAGCCGGTCCTGCAGAAAATACGCGGTGGCATCACCGCGCACCTTGGAATGTCCTTACGTGCAGAAGAGATCATTTCCAGAACAATGTGGCTACCGTGGGACTTCTACCATCTTTATAAGTACGTTTTACTATGTAACTCAATTATTCTGGGAAAAACCCGTATAATCCCTTTCAAAACTGAAGTCGGTAAAGGAGATAGCTCACCTTCAACATGGGTTTTGAACTGTGCCAAAAAAAAAAAACACAATTGTTGAAAAGTATTGGTGCTCAGGGCTAATGTGGTTCTCCGAGACCTGGCGAGTTGAACGGTGCCATTTTTAGTTGGTCTAGGGGTTCCTCAAAAGGCTTAAAGTTTGGGATGTATTAACCCATTACGGCAATGAGGGATCACTATCTGCATAGGGCTCCGGTGGACAGTTGCGTCTGTTAGGAGGCATACATCGATTTTGTTCGCTGATGCTTAACCCGAATATTGCAAAAACAAAAAATAAAAAAAATAAAAAACATTCTAAAAAAAAATGTTTTTTTTCATATCATAAATGCATTGCCGACAAAATTTTGGTCCCGATAGATTACTTTTTAATCAAAATATCGAACCTGAAATGTTGGCTAAAATGGAACAGAAATGTGTCCAAAAGCTTGGTTCAAGCATATTTGAAGCTTTTGGGCACCACTTTTCCACTTGTTCCACTTTTAGCCAACATTTCAGGTTCGATATTTTGATTATAAAGTAATATATCGGGGCCATAATTTTGTCAGCAATCCATTCGATAAAAAAAAATATATTTATTTTGAAACGAAAAGCTTTGGGGGGGGGGGGGGCATTATTCGGGTTAAGCATCAGCGAAAAAAAAAATGCTTGCTAACAGACTCAACTGTCCACCGGAGCCTCATGCAGATAGTGATACCTCATTGCCGTAATGGGTCAATACACCCCAAACTTTAAGCCTTTTGAGGAATCCCTAGACCAACTCCAATATGGATAAAATGACACCGTTCAACTCTCCAGGTCTCAGAGAACCACATTAGCATGAAGCACCAATACTTTCAACAATTGTGTTGTTTTTTTGGAACACCTTACTGCCCAGTGTGCATGTGGGGCCTGTCCGTGGTGCACCGATCGCTGACGCCCCGCCCCGGCCTGTGCGCCTCTGACAGCACCCGAAGGCAGCCATGCCGTTCACGGCCGGATACGAGGAGGACGGCTTCCTCAAGTCGCTCGGTCTGAAGAAGGAGGACCTGGAGCCGCTGGCCGATAACTGCACCAAGGTGAGACGCGCCGCCCCGTGTGAACAGGACGCCGTATCAGCGCGGCGCTATCAGCCGAGCCGGCAAAACGGGGCCACCGCACTGCCGACAGGAGGGCCAAACGCCCCCCCCCCCCCCCCGCCGCCGCCGCCCGCCGCCTGCGCCAACGTTGCACGGGCGAGACGGAGCGGTGACTGCCTTGTGTCCAATGCCGGCCCGCTTCATAGTAGCTGTGGGGGGATGCAGTCTGAATTCACGGCGTGGGAAGGACTAAAATGAGAAATGTTTGTTTTTACGTGTTGGGTTAAATCGTATTCATTCGCATGACATTGTGTTGGAAAATGCATGATGAGATTATTTTCCGTGGTATTGAGGTGTTTGACTCGTCTTCGTGATTTTGTTTTTGACGGGAAGAGTTCTCACTGTATTACAAGTTACAACTGCAATATATCGGACTTCAGTTGTGTTACATTCGAAGTTATGAGATCGTCCATATATTACGTATCGTATTTTTCGGCGATATTTTAACGCCCCTTCCCCTGTGCAACGTTTCGTAACGCTGCCGCCAACCCTCCCCACCCCAAGCGTGACGTAAGAGCTATGGCAACGCCACCTCAGTCACGCTACAGACTATTGTGCTCGAGAGGCGCAGCGCGATGCGCGAGCGAGCGGAGTGTGCTGCAGATATAGCAGTCCGGCCAGATCGGCATCCCGGCGGGGGTGGGTCATATCCGTGACACGTGTGACCCACCCAGCTGTGGTGCCATGCGGTGGACAGCTGGCAGCGTTTTGGTCATCAGCCGCCTGTTTACGGCTGTACGTGTAGGGAAGGGGGGGAGGCGTTAATATGTGGGCGTGTGTCTTGGGAGATTTATATTATGGATGCCGGGTGCTTCAGTGTGTGGCATGGATCAATGGATCATTGGATCAATGGATCATTGGATCAATGGATCATGTGTAGTTCATTATTGTTCCCTGGTATGTGGTAGCTATCGCTTTCGGAGACACGGCGGATACACAGCAGCTCTAAGTCAAGCTCAAGGGCTTTTGCACCGATCCTTTTGCCTTGACGTGTACAAATGTATCCACCCTGAATTTCATGTCAAGGCAAATAAATATATGGTGATGATGATGATAGCGCAGATCGTGTTTTGGTGTCCATTTACGTCGACTGTCGATGTGAATGTGACACTGTGAACGGATCACAATGTGTCTTCTCTGAGGTGGTCTCTGGTCACAACAGCCTTGGAATTATGGCCACGTAGCGTCCCGTTTGTTTGTATGGACTTGTGACGTCGATATGACGCGGCGGCGGTGACCTTTATCGAGTATTGTCGGTCGCGCCACAGAGCGCCGAGGGACCCATGTGCCGAGTGGCGCGTCACAGCCAGTTGTTATTGCACGTGCCACTGGGTCCGAATGGCAACACAAGTGTGGGCTCCCTGCCGTGTGTTGCAGTCAGCTGGGCTGCAGTCAGCTGTGTTGCAGTCAGCTGTGTTGCAGTCAGCTGTGTTGCAGTCAGCTGGGCTGCAGTCAGCTGTGTTGCAGTCAGCTGTGTTGCAGCTGATCTGAACTCTGTTTGTGTCTGTCTGTCCCTGCCGGCAGATACTGGTGTGGCACACGCAGACCAAGCAGCCGCACGTGCCCTTCTCCACGGTCGACCCGGAGAAGTACCGCGGCACTAACATGGAGGTGCTGCGCCACGTCGTCAACCCCAGGTGATGGCTCGGCCGGCCGGACCGCTCGCGGCGGCGGCGGCGGCGGCGGCGGCGGCCAGGGGCCGGCTGACCTGGGGACCGACCCAACTATGGGGGTGGGGCGGGTGGGGCGGGCCGCGCTGGCGGCAGATGCGTCGTTGGCGGCCCGGCGGCGACCGGGGGGGGGGGGGGGGGGTGACGCGCCGTCACGCCGGCTGCACAACCGGACGTGACACGCTGGTGCCGCTGCCCATGGAACCGGATGGAACCGGATGGAACCGGATGGAACCGGATGGAACCGGATGGAACCGGATGGAACCGGATGGAACCGGATGGAACCGGATGGAGGCCATGGATGGCCAATGGCCGTAGAGGCCGCGGAACAGGAAGACCTCGAAATACATAGCCGCCTGTTTTACAGTCTATTTAAAGAGACATATGCTGGCATATTCCAAATCATTTGTCTCTCCAGCGTATTGAGTGTGCGCGGATTGATGTGATACGTTTCGGCGTCAGCTGCCGAAGTGCTGTGGAACGGGCTGGTCATGGGATATTGATGCGTATTGGTAGTGTCGACTACGCCGGGGGCGCGCGGCGTTTGTCACGAGGGTTGTGCTATTCATTTATGATCGTGCCACTACCATACGAACTGATCTAATCGATACCGTGAAGACATGTCAGTACGATTGTGCTTGTGCATCAGTACAGTATTATGTATTGGGTGTGCCTGCGGGACTATGTTAACAGTGTTGTGTGTGCCTGCGTGTCTATGTTAACTTCAAGGACATTGTTTTGTACTGCACTTATCGCAGGGCAGTAGATCTCTGGGACACGAATGCTGTACAACATATAGACATATTGGCATGTGCATACGTGCGTGCGTGTGTTTTTGTTTGTGTGTGTACCGGGCTGCCTTGTTGTCTCGGCCTGTGATATGCCCTCTGACCGGTGCCCGACCCCCTCTGACCGGTGCCCGACCCCCTCTGACCGGTCCCCGCCCCCTCTGACCGGTGCCCGACCCCCTCTGACCGGTGCCCGACCCCCTCTGACCGGTGCCCGACCCCCTCTGACCGGTGCCCGACCCCCTCTGACCGGTCCCCGCCCCCTCTGACCGGTGCCCGACCCCCTCTGACCGGTTCCCGACCCCCTCTGACCGGTGCCCGACCCCCTCTGACCGGTCCCCGACCCCTCTGACCGGTCCCCGTGCCCGACAGCTCCTCTCCGCGGTCCCACGCCCGTCCGCCATCCTCTGCGGCCGGTGTTCCCGCTCCTCTGACGACTCCAGCACGCTCCGCCGCCGCTCCTGCCGCCGCTCCTGCCGCCGCTCCTGCCTCCTCCACCTCCACCGGCAGCCGGCACCCGGCCTCTGGCAACGCCACCGTACTCACAAATACACTGCAGACTCCGAGACACGCAACCGGGAGAAATACTACACTGCAGACTAAGGGCAACGCAATCGTGAGAAATCCACTGCCGACTCGGGGCAACGTGGCTGTCCGGCGTCCGTTGCCCACTCTTGACGATATCGCTAGGAGAAATCCATCGCTGACGGCCAAAAACGTAACCGGGAGAAATCTAACACCCATTTCCAGTAACGCCACCGTAAGAAACCCGTTTCCAGGTGTTGGCAGCGCCGCTGCGAGGCTTTTATTACCTGCTTTCGGAAACGCCACCTCACAGGACAGGTATCGTCTTCAGGGTCCCCCACTCTCGAGGCAACCACGCACCGGTTACCGATCCATTGTCATCCCACCATCGTCTCAACGCTTCCTTGGCTCCCGCCGGCCAACTGCACGGTCTCAGTCTCAATATCCGCTCTCTCAGTCTCAATCCCCGCGCCCTCAGTTCCAATCCCTGCGCTCTCAGTTCCAATCCCCGCGCTCTCAGCTCCAATCATTGCGCTCTCAGTTCCAATCCCCGCGCTCTCAGTACCAATCCCCTCGCTCCCCGTCTCAGTCCCCGCGCTCCACGTCTTCATCCCCGCGCTCCCCGCCTCTATCCCCTCGATCCCCGTCTCAGTCCCCGCGCTCCCCGCCTCAGTCTCATCGCTCCCCGCCTCTATTCCCGCGCTCCCCGCCTCAGTATCCGCGCTCCCCGTCTCAGTCCCCGCGCTCCCCGTCTCAGTCCCCTCGCTCCCCGCCTCTATTCTCACGCTCTCAGCCTCTATCCCCTCGCTCCCCGCCTCTATCCCCTCGCTCCCCGCCTCTATCCCCTCGCTCCCCGCCTCTATCCCCTCGCTCCCCGCCTCTATCCCCTCGCTCCCCGCCTCTATCCCCTCGCTACCCGCCTCTATCCCCTCGCTCCCCGCCTCTATCCCCTCGCTACCCGCCTCTATCCCCTCGCTCCCCGCCTCTATCCCCTCGCTCCCCGCCTCTATCCCCTCGCTCCCCGCCTCTATCCCCTCGCTCCCCGCCTCTATCCCCTCGCTCCCCGCCTCTATCCCCTCGCTCCCCGCCTCTATCCCCTCGCTCCCCGCCTCTATCCCCTCGATCCCGCCTCTATCCCCTCGCTACCCGCCTCTATCCCCTCGCTACCCGCCTCTATCCCTGATCCCTCCTCTATCATCGCCCGATCGCCCGGAGCCGCCACCCGAGCGATCCTCATCTATTGCCTCTTCACCGAGATGAAGCTCGTGATTCGCCGCACCCTTCACCGCCCTCCCCCGGCTCCCGGGCCCTGTCGCCACGGATGGTGGGCGAGCCGCCCCTGACTGCCCCCTCCGGTCGGCCGTCTGTGGGGTCGGGGGAGGCGCCGTCGCCCCGCCCACCCGGGTCCCCTGTCCGGCTGGCGGCCAGAGAGAGCCGCTCCTCTGAGCGCTGGTCTGTCGGGGCCGGGCCGGGGTGACGCCCCGCCCTCCCTCCCGCGGCCTGACGATGCTCCGCGGTACACAGCACACGGCCGCCGGCCGGCTGAACCAGTGACGGGCGTTGAAATGACAACGGACGGGGTCGCGTCGCTCTGGGTCGTGCCACGGACAGGTGTGCCGATGGTTGTATAAACAGTGTAATAGGATATTACTTTTTCCCATGGTTACAACAGGTGGAAGCCGTTATGAGTTTGCGTCAAATATATTGCAATGGTTGTTGATCGAATTTTAACATCACAACTTCTTCAGCTTCTTCAATTTCAGCTTTGACCCATGGCGCCGATTCCACTGTTAACCCGTTGCAATGAAGCCTCATATTCTACACGTCGGGCTCAGCCGCCGAGGGGGAGTAAGGGGCGCTACTGGGGACCCTTTAATTATTCAACGCCGCCGGTTGGTGTCTGATTGATCTCACCCACGAGCCATGGAGTGACGCCGAGCCCCGCACCACCGCCAGGGGCGGATCAAGAGGGAGGCGATCGCGGTCCCTCACCGCTGCCAGGGGCGGATCTACATGGAGGTGATGGCGGTCCCCCACCGCTGCCAGGGGCGGATCAAGAGGGAGGCGATCACGGTCCCTCACCGCTGTCAGGGGCGGATATACAGGGAGGCGATCGCGGTCGTCACCTAGAAGGACCGAAATCGGACGAAAATTGACAAGTTTCTTGATCTAAAAAAGAAAAAGAAATTCAAGCACTTTTACACAGGAAAACTTTCTGTTTTGCATATACAAAAGGAAGCGAAAACTGATGAGTTTAGAGAAGTCAGACTTTGGACCTGACTCCCCGGCCAGCTTGTTTCGGCTGTGTTGGGTCGGCTGCAGTGACTGCGGCGCGGTGTCTGAGTAGGTGTGTCCAGAGCGGTGTCAGGCTGTAGCGTTGTCTGGCGGATGTCTGGTGTCTGAGTAGGTGTGTCCAGAGCGGTGTCAGGCTGTAGTGTTGTCTGGCGGATGTCTGGTGTCTGAGTAGGTATGTCCAGAGCGGTGTCAGGCTGTAGTGTTGTCTGGCGGATGTCTGGTGTGTCCAGAGCGGTGTCAGGCTGTAGTGTTGTCTGGCGGATGTCTGGTGTCTGAGTAGGTGTGTCCAGAGCGGTGTCAGACTGTAATGTTGTCTGGCGGATGTCTGGTGTCTGAGTAGGTATGTCCAGAGCGGCATCAGGCTGTAGTGTTGTCTGGCGGATGTCTGGTGTGTCCAGAGCGGTGTCAGGCTGTAGCGTTGTCTGGCGGATGTCTGATGTCTGAGTAGGTGTGTCCAGAGCGGTGTCAGGCTGTAGCGTTGTCTGGCGGATGTCTGGTGTGTCCAGAGCGGTGTCAGGCTGTAGTGTTGTCTGGCGGATGTCTGGTGTCTGAGTAGGTATGTCCAGAGCGGTGTCAGGCTGTAGTGTTGTCTGGCGGATGTCTGGTGTGTCCAGAGCGGTGTCAGGCTGTAGCGTTGTCTGGCGGATGTCTGGTGTGTCCAGAGCGGTGTCAGGCTGTAGCGTTGTCTGGCGGATGTCTGATGTCTGAGTAGGTGTGTCCAGAGCGGTGTCAGGCTGTAGCGTTGTCTGGCGGATGTCTGATGTCTGAGTAGGTGTGTCCAGAGCGGTGTCAGGCTGTAGCGTTGTCTGGCGGATGTCTGGTGTCTGAGTAGGTGTGTCCAGAGCGGTGTCAGGCTGTAGTGTTGTCTGGCGGATGTCTGGTGTCTGAGTAGGTATGTCCAGAGCGGTGTCAGGCTGTAGTGTTGTCTGGCGGATGTCTGGTGTGTCCAGAGCGGTGTCAGGCTGTAGTGTTGTCTGGCGGATGTCTGGTGTCTGAGTAGGTGTGTCCAGAGCGGTGTCAGACTGTAATGTTGTCTGGCGGATGTCTGGTGTCTGAGTAGGTATGTCCAGAGCGGCATCAGGCTGTAGTGTTGTCTGGCGGATGTCTGGTGTGTCCAGAGCGGTGTCAGGCTGTAGCGTTGTCTGGCGGATGTCTGATGTGTCCAGAGCGGTGTCAGGCTGTAGCGTTGTCTGGCGGATGTCTGGTGTGTCCAGAGCGGTGTCAGGCTGTAGCGTTGTCTGGCGGATGTCTGGTGTCTGAGTAGGTGTGTCCAGAGCGGTGTCAGGCTGTAGCGTTGTCTGGCGGATGTCTGGTGTGTCCAGAGCGGTGTCAGGCTGTAGCGTTGTCTGGCGGATGTCTGGTGTGTCCAGAGCGGTGTCAGGCTGTAGCGTTGTCTGGCGGATGTCTGATGTCTGAGTAGGTGTGTCCAGAGCGGTGTCAGGCTGTAGCGTTGTCTGGCGGATGTCTGGTGTGTCCAGAGCGGTGTCAGGCTGTAGCGTTGTCTGGCGGATGTCTGGTGTCTGAGTAGGTGTGTCCAGAGCGGTGTCAGGCTGTAGTGTTGTCTGGCGGATGTCTGGTGTGTCCAGAGCGGTGTCAGGCTGTAGCGTTGTCTGGCGGATGTCTGGTGTCTGAGTAGGTATGTCCAGAGCGGTGTCAGGCTGTAGTGTTGTCTGGCGGATGTCTGGTGTGTCCAGAGCGGTGTCAGGCTGTAGTGTTGTCTGGCGGATGTCTGATGTCTGAGTAGGTGTGTCCAGAGCGGTGTCAGGCTGTAGCGTTGTCTGGCGGATGTCTGGTGTGTCCAGATCGGTGTCAGGCTGTAGCGTTGTCTGGCGGATGTCTGATGTCTGAGTAGGTGTGTCCAGAGCGGTGTCAGGCTGTAGCGTTGTCTGGCGGATGTCTGGTGTCTGAGTAGGTGTGTCCAGAGCGGTGTCAGGCTGTAGCGTTGTCTGGCGGATGTCTGGTGTGTCCAGAGCGGTGTCAGGCTGTAGTGTTGTCTGGCGGATGTCTGGTGTCTGAGTAGGTGTGTCCAGAGCGGTGTCAGACTGTAATGTTGTCTGGCGGATGTCTGGTGTCTGAGTAGGTATGTCCAGAGCGGCATCAGGCTGTAGTGTTGTCTGGCGGATGTCTGGTGTGTCCAGAGCGGTGTCAGGCTGTAGCGTTGTCTGGCGGATGTCTGGTGTCTGAGTAGGTGTGTCCAGAGCGGTGTCAGGCTGTAGTGTTGTCTGGCGGATGGCTGGTGTCTGAGTAGGTATGTCCAGAGCGGTGTCAGGCTGTAGTGTTGTCTGGCGGATGTCTGGTGTGTCCAGAGCGGTGTCAGGCTGTAGTGTTGTCTGGCGGATGTCTGGTGTCTGAGTAGGTATGTCCAGAGCGGTGTCAGGCTGTAGTGTTGTCTGGCGGATGTCTGGTGTGTCCAGAGCGGTGTCAGGCTGTAGCGTTGTCTGGCGGATGTCTGGTGTGTCCAGAGCGGTGTCAGGCTGTAGCGTTGTCTGGCGGATGTCTGATGTCTGAGTAGGTGTGTCCAGAGCGGTGTCAGGCTGTAGCGTTGTCTGGCGGATGTCTGATGTCTGAGTAGGTGTGTCCAGAGCGGTGTCAGGCTGTAGCGTTGTCTGGCGGATGTCTGGTGTCTGAGTAGGTGTGTCCAGAGCGGTGTCAGGCTGTAGTGTTGTCTGGCGGATGTCTGGTGTCTGAGTAGGTATGTCCAGAGCGGTGTCAGGCTGTAGTGTTGTCTGGCGGATGTCTGGTGTGTCCAGAGCGGTGTCAGGCTGTAGTGTTGTCTGGCGGATGTCTGGTGTCTGAGTAGGTGTGTCCAGAGCGGTGTCAGACTGTAATGTTGTCTGGCGGATGTCTGGTGTCTGAGTAGGTATGTCCAGAGCGGCATCAGGCTGTAGTGTTGTCTGGCGGATGTCTGGTGTGTCCAGAGCGGTGTCAGGCTGTAGCGTTGTCTGGCGGATGTCTGATGTGTCCAGAGCGGTGTCAGGCTGTAGCGTTGTCTGGCGGATGTCTGGTGTGTCCAGAGCGGTGTCAGGCTGTAGCGTTGTCTGGCGGATGTCTGGTGTCTGAGTAGGTGTGTCCAGAGCGGTGTCAGGCTGTAGCGTTGTCTGGCGGATGTCTGGTGTGTCCAGAGCGGTGTCAGGCTGTAGCGTTGTCTGGCGGATGTCTGGTGTGTCCAGAGCGGTGTCAGGCTGTAGCGTTGTCTGGCGGATGTCTGATGTCTGAGTAGGTGTGTCCAGAGCGGTGTCAGGCTGTAGCGTTGTCTGGCGGATGTCTGGTGTGTCCAGAGCGGTGTCAGGCTGTAGCGTTGTCTGGCGGATGTCTGGTGTCTGAGTAGGTGTGTCCAGAGCGGTGTCAGGCTGTAGTGTTGTCTGGCGGATGTCTGGTGTGTCCAGAGCGGTGTCAGGCTGTAGCGTTGTCTGGCGGATGTATGGTGTCTGAGTAGGTATGTCCAGAGCGGTGTCAGGCTGTAGTGTTGTCTGGCGGATGTCTGGTGTGTCCAGAGCGGTGTCAGGCTGTAGTGTTGTCTGGCGGATGTCTGATGTCTGAGTAGGTGTGTCCAGAGCGGTGTCAGGCTGTAGTGTTGTCTGGCGGATGTCTGGTGTGTCCAGAGCGGTGTCAGGCTGTAGCGTTGTCTGGCGGATGTCTGGTGTGTCCAGATCGGTGTCAGGCTGTAGCGTTGTCTGGCGGATGTCTGATGTCTGAGTAGGTGTGTCCAGAGCGGTGTCAGGCTGTAGCGTTGTCTGGCGGATGTCTGGTGTCTGAGTAGGTGTGTCCAGAGCGGTGTCAGGCTGTAGCGTTGTCTGGCGGATGTCTGGTGTGTCCAGAGCGGTGTCAGGCTGTAGTGTTGTCTGGCGGATGTCTGGTGTCTGAGTAGGTGTGTCCAGAGCGGTGTCAGACTGTAATGTTGTCTGGCGGATGTCTGGTGTCTGAGTAGGTATGTCCAGAGCGGCATCAGGCTGTAGTGTTGTCTGGCGGATGTCTGGTGTGTCCAGAGCGGTGTCAGGCTGTAGCGTTGTCTGGCGGATGTCTGGTGTCTGAGTAGGTGTGTCCAGAGCGGTGTCAGGCTGTAGTGTTGTCTGGCGGATGGCTGGTGTCTGAGTAGGTATGTCCAGAGCGGTGTCAGGCTGTAGTGTTGTCTGGCGGATGTCTGGTGTCTGAGTAGGTGTGTCCAGAGCGGTGTCAGGCTGTAGTGTTGTCTGGCGGATGTCTGGTGTCTGAGTAGGTATGTCCAGAGCGGTGTCAGGCGGATGTCTGGCGGATGTCTGGTGTGTCCAGAGCGGTGTCAGGCTGTAGCGTTGTCTGGCGGATGTCTGGTGTGTCCAGAGCGGTGTCAGGCTGTAGCGTTGTCTGGTGGATGTCTGGTGTCTGAGTAGGTATGTCCAGAGCGGTGTCAGGCGGATGTCTGGCGGATGTCTGGTGTGTCCAGAGCGGTGTCAGGCTGTAGCATTGTCTGGCGGATGTCTGGTGTCTGAGTAGGTGTGTCCAGAGCGGTGTCAGGCTGTAGTGTTGTCTGGCGGATGTCTGGTGTGTCCAGAGCGGTGTCAGGCTGTAGCGTTGTCTGGCGGATGTCTGGTGTCTGAGTAGGTGTGTCCAGAGCGGTGTCAGGCTGTAGCGTTGTCTGGCGGATGTCTGGTGTGTCCAGAGCGGTGTCAGGCTGTAGCGTTGTCTGGCGGATGTTTGGTGTCTGAGTAGGTGTGTCCAGAGCGGTGTCATGCTGTAGTGTTGTCTGGCGGATGTCTGGTGTATGAGTAGGTGTGTCCAGAGCGGTGTGAGGCTGTAGTGTTGTCTGGCGGATGTCTGGTGTGTCCAGAGCGGTGTCAGGCTGTAGCGTTGTCTGGCGGATGTCTGGTGTGTCCAGAGCGGTGTCAGGCTGTAGTGTTGTCTGGCGGATGTCTGGTGTCTGAGTAGGTGTGTCCAGAGCGGTGTCAGGCTGTAGCGTTGCCTGGCGGATGTTTGGTGTGTCCAGAGCGGTGTCAGGCTGTAGCGTTGTCTGGCGGATGTCTGGTGTGTCCCGAGCGGTGTCAGGCTGTAGTGTTGTCTGGCGGATGTCTGGTGTCTGAGTAGGTGTGTCCAGAGCGGTGTCAGGCTGTAGCGTTGTCTGGCGGATGTCTGGTGTGTCCAGAGCGGTGTCATGCTGTAGTGTTGTCTGGCGGATGTCTGGTGTCTGAGTAGGTGTGTCCAGAGCGGTGTCAGGCTGTAGCGTTGTCTGGCGGATGTCTGGTGTCTGAGTAGGTGTGTCCAGAGCGGTGTCATGCTGTAGTGTTGTCTGGCGGATGTCTGGTGTCTGAGTAGGTGTGTCCAGAGCGGTGTCAGGCTGTAGTGTTGTCTGGCGGATGTCTGGTGTGTCCAGAGCGGTGTCAGGCTGTAGTGTTGTCTAGCGGATGTCTGGTGTCTGAGTAGGTGTGTCCAGAGCGGTGTCAGGCTCTAGTGATGTCTGGTGTGTCCAGAGCGGTGTCAGGCTGTAGCGTTGTCTGACGGATGTCTGGTGTCTGAGTAGGTGTGCCCAGAGCAGCAGTGTCCTGAAATTGTTTTTTGCAAGAGTGTGATGAATGCTGAGAGGACGTCACTATTCCAGAAGGAGGTGGGTATTGAGGTTCAAATTTGTATGATAATAACCCAAAATGGATGCTTCGGGCGGTCAGTTTGTTGTATATTTAACAAAAAATAGCTGTTCCGATAATTTAAAACTAAGCGTGTGTTAAAGGCGTGACTTGTTTTTAATACTATTTAGCTCGATCGCTAGTGACGTCGTTTCGATGGCAAGTGACGTGACAAAAAAAGTGTATTTGGGTGTGACTTTCCACTCATATTTGTGAAATTCAGGACACTGCAGAGCGGTGTCAGGCTGTAGTGTTGTCTGGCGGATGTCTGGTGTCTGAGTAGGTGTGTCCAGAGCGGTGTCAGGCTGTAGTGCTGTCTGGCGGATGTCTGGTGTGTCCAGAGCGGTGTCAGGCTGTAGCGTTGTCTGGCGGATGTCTGGTGTGTCCAGAGCGGTGTCAGGCTGAAGAGGATCTGGCGGATGTCTGGTGTCTGAGTAGGTGTGTCCAGAGCAGTGTCAGGCTGTAGTGTTGTCTGGCGGATGTCTGGTGTCTGAGTAGGTGTGTCCAGAGTGGTGTCAGGCTGTAGTGTTGTCTGGCGGATGTCTGGTGTGTCCAGAGCGGTGTCAGGCTGTAGCGTTGTCTGGCGGATGTCTGGTGTGTCCAGAGCGGTGTCAGGCTGAAGAGGATCTGGCGGATGTCTGGTGTCTGAGTAGGTGTGTCCAGAGCGGTGTCAGGCTGTAGCGTTGTCTGGCGGATGTCTGGTGTGTCCAGAGCGGCGTCAGGCTGTAGTGTTGTCTGGCAGATGTCTGGTGTGTCCAGAGCGGTGTCAGGCTGTAGTGTTGTCTGGCGGATGTCTGGTGTCTGAGTAGGTGTGTCCAGAGCGGTGTCAGGCTGTAGCGTTGTCTGGCGGATGTCTGGTGTCTGAGTAGGTGTGTTCAGAGCGGTGTCAGGCTGTAGCGTTGTCTGGCGGATGTCTGGTGTGTCCAGAGCGGTGTCAGGCTGTAGTGTTGTCTGGCGGATGTCTGGTGTCTGAGTAGGTGTGTCCAGAGTGGTGTCAGGCTGTAGAGGAGCTGGCGGATGTCTGGTGTGTCCAGAGCGGTGTCAGGCTGTAGAGGATCTGGCGGATGTCTGGTGTGTCCAGAGCGGTGTCAGGCTGTAGCGTTGTCTGGCGGATGTCTGGTGTGTCCAGAGCGGTGTCAGGCTGTAGCGTTGTCTGGCGGATGTCTGATGTCTGAGTAGGTGTGTCCAGAGCGGTGTCAGGCTGTAGCGTTGTCTGGCGGATGTCTGGTGTCTGAGTAGGTGTGTCCAGAGCGGTGTCAGGCTGTAGCGTTGTCTGGCGGATGTCTGATGTCTGAGTAGGTGTGTCCAGAGCGGTGTCAGGCTGTAACGTTGTCTGGCGGATGTCTGGTGTCTGAGTAGGTGTGTCCAGAGCGGTGTCAGGCTGTAGTGTTGTCTGGCGGATGTCTGGTGTGTCCAGAGCGGTGTCAGGCTGTAGTGTTGTCTGGCGGATGTCTGGTGTCTGAGTAGGTATGTCCAGAGCGGTGTCAGGCGGATGTCTGGCGGATGTCTGGTGTGTCCAGAGCGGTTTCAGGCTGTAGCGTTGTCTGGCGGATGTCTGGTGTCTGAGTAGGTATGTCCAGAGCGGTGTCAGGCGGATGTCTGGCGGATGTCTGGTGTGTCCAGAGCGGTGTCAGGCTGTAGCGTTGTCTGGCGGATGTCTGGTGTGTCCAGATCGGTGTCAGGCTGTAGCGTTGTCTGGCGGATGTCTGGTGTCTGAGTAGGTGTGTCCAGAGCGGTGACAAGCTGTAGTGTTGTCTGGCGGATGTCTGGTGTCTGAGTAGGTGTGTCCAGAGCGGTGTCAGGCTGTAGTGATGTCTGGCGGATGTCTGGTGTATCCAGAGCGGTGTCAGGCTGTAGCGTTGTCTGGCAGATGTCTGGTGTGTCCAGAGCGGTATCAGGCTGTAACGTTGTCTGGCGGATGTCTGGTGTCTGAGTAGGTGTGTCCAGAGCGGTGTCAGGCTGTAGCGTTGTCTGGCGGATGTATGGTGTGTCCAGAGCGGTGTCAGGCTGTAGCGTTGTCTGGCGGATGTCTGGTGTGTCCAGAGCGGTGTCAGGCTGTAGCGTTGTCTGGCGGATGTCTGGTGTGTCCAGAGCGGTATCAGGCTGTAGTGTTGTCTGGCGGATGTCTGGTGTGTCCAGAGCGGTGTCAGGCTGTAGTGTTGTCTGGCGGATGTCTGGTGTCTGAGTAGGTGTGTCCAGAGCGGTGTCAGGCTGTAGTGTTGTCTGGCGGATGTCTGGTGTGTCCAGAGCGGTGTCAGTCTGTAGAGGATCTGGCGGATGTCTGATGTGTCCAGAGCGGTGTCAGGCTGTAGTGTTGTCTGGCGGATGTCTGATGTCTGAGTAGGTATGTCCAGAGCGGTGTCAGGCCGTAGTGTTGTCTGGCGGATGTCTGGTGTCTGAGTAGGTGTGTCCAGAGCGGTGTCAGGCTGTAGCGTTGTCTGGCGGATGTCTGGTGTGTCCAGAGCGGTGTCAGGCTGTAGCGTTGTCTGGCGGATGTCTGGTGTGTCCAGAGCGGTGTCAGGCTGTAGCGTTGTCTGGCGGATGTCTGGTGTGTCCAGAGCGGTATCAGGCTGTAGTGTTGTCTGGCGGATGTCTGGTGTGTCCAGAGCGGTGTCAGGCTGTAGCGTTGTCTGGCGGATGTCTGGTGTGTCCAGAGCGGTATCAGGCTGTAGTGTTGTCTGGTGTGTCCAGAGCGGTGTCAGGCTGTAGTGTTGTCAGGCGGATGTCTGATGTCTGAGTAGGTGTGTCCAGAGCGGTGTCAGGCTGTAGTGTTGTCTGGCGGATGTCTGGTGTCTGAGTAGGTGTGTCCAGAGCGGTGTCAGGCTGTAGCGTTGTCTGGCGGATGTCTGGTGTGTCCAGAGCGGTGTCAGGCTGTAGCGTTGTCTGGCGGATGTCTGGTGTGTCCAGAGCGGTGTCAGGCTGTAGCGTTGTCTGGCGGATGTCTGGTGTGTCCAGAGCGGTGCCAGGCTGTAGCGTTGTCTGGCGGATGTCTGGTGTGTCCAGAGCGGTGTCAGGCTGTAGCGTTGTCTGGCGGATGTCTGGTGTGTCCAGAGCGGTATCAGGCTGTAGTGTTGTCTGGCAGATGTCTGGTGTGTCCAGAGCGGTGTCAGGCTGTAGTGTTGTCTGGCGGATGTCTGGTGTCTGAGTAGGTGTGTCCAGAGCGGTGTCAGGCTGTAGAGGATCTGGCGGATGTCTGGTGTCTGAGTAGGTGTGTCCAGAGTGGTGTCAGGCTGTAGAGGAGCTGGCGGATGTCTGGTGTGTCCAGAGCGGTATCAGGCTGTAGAGGATCTGGCGGATGTCTGATGTGTCCAGAGCGGTGTCAGGCTGTAGTGTTGTCTGGCAGATGTCTGGTGTGTCCAGAGCGGTGTCAGGCTGTAGCGTTGTCTGGCGGATGTCTGATGTCTGAGTAGGTGTGTCCAGAGCGGTGTCAGGCTGTAGTGTTGTCTGGCGGATGTCTGGTGTCTGAGTAGGTGTGTCCAGAGCGGCGTCAGGCTGTAGTGTTGTCTGGCGGATGTCTGGTGTCTGAGTAGGTGTGTCCAGAGCGGTGTCAGGCTGTAGCGTTGTCTGGCGGATGTCTGGTGTGTCCAGAGCGGCGTCAGGCTGTAGCGTTGTCTGGCGGATGTCTGGTGTCTGAGTAGGTGTGTCCAGAGCGGTGTCAGGCTGTAGAGGATCTGGCGGATGTCTGGTGTGTCCAGAGCGGTGTCAGGCTGTAGTGTTGTCTGGCAGATGTCTGGTGTGTCCAGAGCGGTGTCAGGCTGTAGCATTGTCTGGCGGATGTCTGGTGTCTGAGTAGGTGTGTCCAGAGCGGTGTCAGGCTGTAGTGTTGTCTGGCGGATGTCTGGTGTCTGAGTAGGTGTGTCCAGAGTGGTGTCAGGCTGTAGTGTTGTCTGGCGGATGTCTGGTGTGTCCAGAGCGGCGTCAGGCTGTAGTGTTGTCTGGTGTGTCCAGAGCGGTGTCAGGCTGTAGAGGATCTGGCGGATGTCTGGTGTCTGAGTAGGTGTGTCCAGAGCGGTGTCAGGCTGTAGCGTTGTCTGGCGGATGTCTGGTGTGTCCAGAGCGGTGTCAGACTAGAGGATCTGGCGGATGTTCGGAGGACGCGAGCGTCTCGCTATCAGCAGCAGACGCGAACATCCGCCCCTGCGACCGGCGTGTATTCTTATGGGAACTTGCAATAAGCAGGGGCGAGAAAAACACAAGTGTCTGGCTAATTCATATATAACGGGGGAAAATGAGCCCAACTGTACCTAACCTTACCAAACCTGACCTTACCTAACCCAGCTGGATCTGTATTTGCCACATAAAGGGTGGAGCATAAACAAACCTCCCTTTTGCTTTTTGCTAAATAATTGTTTCATTTATTGAAACAATGACAGGAATCGTAACTGCGAGTGAATTTTTGCGACGAGACATATTTTATGTTTTACGCTCGGCTATTCAGTCAGCGGTAGTCCTCTTTGCGGACCTGTGTTCTGGATCACAGCGCTAAGTCGACGGGAGTGGGGGATTGACCCGGTCAGGCGTCGGCACAGAGCCTTGTCTATCTTCCTCCAGACCCGGTTGATTGCAGCTCTCAGCTGCCGCTTGGTTTGTGGGTTGTCTGCGTTCACAGCATCTTTCACGATCGCCCACACATTCTCTATGGGCCAAGTCTATGAACGCCGCCGTGTACGCCGACCTGGTGGAGTCCATCGGCGCTGAGGTCAAAGTCATGTTGCCACGTGCAATGTGGCAGGATCACCCTGCAACCATCCGCAGGGCCAGGGCGGCACTGGACGCGGTGGAAAAGGCTTTTCCACGACGAATCCCGCATGAGAAACAAGAGAAGAGGATGGCCGATGTTTGGCCCATAGAGAATGTGTGGGCGATCGTGAAAGATGCTGTGAACGCAGACAACCCACAAACCAAGCGGCAGCTGAGAGCTGCAATCAACCGGGCCTGGAGGAAGATAGGCCAAGACAAGGCTCTGTACCGACGCTTGATCGGGTCAATCCCCAGTCGACTTCACGCTGTGATCCGGAACAAAGGTGCGCAGGTCCGCAAAGAGGACTACGCTGGCTGAATAGCCGCGCGTAAAACATGAAGAAGAAAAAATCCCGTAAAAATTAACTCGCAGTTACGATTCATGTTATTGTTTCAATAAAGGAAACATACCAGTGCAAGTGTCTACATAATTCAATTCTGAACAGATCTAGGTTATGAAAGTAATGTGCAGTAGCCAGTGGCGTAGCCACGGGGGGGGGGGTCCTAGGGGTCCTAGGACCCCCGTGGAGTTTTTTTTTTGTTGTTTAGTCCGGTTTTATTTTATATGGGGCCCAGGCACGTAGCCAAGGGGAGGGCGGCGGGGGCGGCCGCCCCCCCCCCCCCCCCCTCCCTGGAGGCCAGGAGGGCCCTTTTTGGCGCGCGAGGGCCCTTTTCGGCGCGCGCAGCGCGCCGAAAAGGGCCGACGAGACCGCGCGAAGCGCGGTATCATGGGCTCTTTACTACACGAAGCGTGGTCTTTAGAGAGTTTAGAGGACTTCAGGGGCCCTTTAGGACCACCAGGGCCCTCTCTGAAAGACCAGAGGGCCCCTTGGACGTTCAAAAGAGCCCTGTGCATGTCAGAGGGGCCCCTGGCCAGACCGAAAGGGCCCCTGAGCGGGTCAGAGGGCCCCCTGAGCACGTCGAATGGGCCCCCTGAACACGTCGAATGGGCCCCTAGCCAGCACAGAGGGGCCCCTGGGCAGGTTGAGAGGCCCCTGAGCATGTCGACAGGGCGACAAAGCGGCCAGCGCAGTCCTTTGTCAGGTCATAAGGGCCCCTGAGCAGGTTGGAGGGCCCCTGGACATACCAGAGGGCCCCTGGGAAGTTAAGAGGGCCCCTGTGCAGGTCAGAGGGCCCTGACCAGACCGAAAGGGCACCTAGGTGGGTCAGAAGGGCCCCTGAACATGCCGAATGAGCCCCTAGCCAGCACGGAGGGGCCCCAGGGCAGGTCGGAGGGCCCTCGGAGCATGTCGCAAGGCGACAAAGCAGCCAGTGCAGTCCCTTGCTAGGTCAGAAGGGGCCCTTAGAAGGTTAAAGGGCCCCTGGAGAGACCAGAGACCCCTGAAAAGTTAAAAGGGCCCCTGCGCAGATCGGAGGGGCCCCTGACCAGACCGAAAGGACCCCTGGACGGGTGAGAAGGGCCCCTGAACATGCCGAAGTGGCCCCTGGCCAGCACGGAGGGGCTCCAGGGCAGGTCGGAGGGCCCCTTGAGCATGTCGGCAGGGTGACAAAGCAGCCAGCGCAGGCCGACCAGAAGAGTCGCTGGGCCGATCGGAGGGGCTCCTGGGCAAGTCAGAGGGGCCCCTGGCTAGACCGAAAGGGTCCCTGGGCCGGTCGGAAGGCCTCTTGAACATGCCGGATGAGTTCCTAGCCAGACTGGAGGGGCCCCTGGGCAGGTCGGATGGGCCCCTGAGCAGGGGCGGCGGATTGCGGGGGCAGGGTACCCAAAATTCCCCCAGTCGAAAATCCTGGGGGGCAAAGGGTATTTTTGCCCCCCCCCCCCCCATATTTTAGCCTGCTCAGTCTGGGGGCAACATGACCCTTCCCCTCCCCAGGATTTGCATTTGAGGGGGATTTTGGGTACCCTGCTCCCCGCAATCCGCCGCCCCTGCCCCTGAGCATGTCGGCAGGGCGACAAAGCAGCCAGTGCAGTCCTTGGCCAGGTCGGAAGGACCTCTGAACAGGCCGAATGGGCCCCTTGACACACAAGAGGGGCTTCTTGGAAGGTCAGAGGAGTCTCTGGTGAGACCGGAAGGGTCTCACCAGAGAGATCTCACCAGAGGTCTCACCAGAGCACGTAGAGATCCCAGATGAAGATTAAATACAAAGAGGACTTACTCCACAATACAAAATATTAAAAGCGGAGCTTTCGGGTATATTGTAACACCCTTCGTCAGGGTGCTACAATATACCCGAAAGATCCGATTTTATTTTTTCATGTAGAGTAAGCCCTCTTTGTATTATATATATATATATATATATATATATATATATATATATATATATATATATATATATATATATATATATATATATATATATATATATATATATATATATATATATATATATATATATATATATATATATATATATATATATATATATATATATATATATATATATATATATATATATATATATATATATATATATATATATATATATATATATATATATATATATATATATATATATATATATATATATATATATATATATATATATATATATATATATATATATATATATATATATATATATATATATATATATATATATATATATATATATATATATATATATATATATATATATATATATATATATATATATATATATATATATATATATATATATATATATATATATATATATATATATATATATATATATATATATATATATATATATATATATATATATATATATATATATATATATATATATATATATATATATATATATATATATATATATATATATATATATATATATATATATATATATATATATATATATATATATATATATATATATATATATATATATATATATATATATATATATATATATATATATATATATATATATATATATATATATATATATATATATATATATATATATATATATATATATATATATATATATATATATATATATATATATATATATATATATATATATAATATATATATATCACCCACCCCACATCATGTCTTTTCGCTTCGCGGATCCCAGATGAGTCCCTGAACAGGTCGGAAGGGCGTAGAAAAGGTCAGAGGGGCCCCTAGACGATCTGAAGGGACCCTGGGCCTTTCAACAGTAAGAATACAGTTGTACAGGGAGTAACACTCAAAATTTTCGCGCCGCTGCGCGGCGCAATTGAACTACAAATTCAATTATATGCGGGTTAGGAAAAAAATCGGTCAGTTTCTCGGCGCATTTATGTGTAATGTTTCTACTTTCCTATATTATTGGGCAAAATAGTTCACTTTAGCACATTTTCCCCGCACTTTTAAACGCACAATATAGCAATTTTAGAGGTCCGCACCATACGCAATGCGACGCATTGATGAGAATGCAACCCAGGGCATAAAACTCAAAATTTTCGCGCGTTTCAGAGTCTTGAGCTTAACAAAAATATTCCAAGTTAGTATAGCTGATTCCGAATTCGTGTCGCTGGTTGCAAAGTTGATGTGGCAGTTTGCTAACAGTTTGTTAGGGACCTCTCAGCCGCCCCTACACGTTGGTATGGCCCATGCCATACCTGCCATACTGCATTTTCTAGCCTTGTAACGTGCCTTTTCATGCGTTTTTTTTTGGGGGGGGGGGCTTTCAACGCTTGGAAAGGGGCCCTTTCAACGCTCGGGAAGGGGCCCTTTCGAGGCGCCGCCCCTCCCTGGGCGAAATCCTGGCTACGTGCCTGATGGGGCCCCTCAGATGTTTCAAGTTTTTTTTTTGTTACCGAAATCCAGGGATAACCGATTATTGGGACACAATTTTAGCATTTGTCAGTCGGTCTGTGGGGCCCTCAGTAAGTTCATATTGCTCTCAGTGGGCATAGCTGACTCTGAGTTGGTTTTTGGAGCCCTCAGTGGGCCTGGATAGGCAGCTATCAGTCAGTCTTTGGGGACCTCAGTCGGTCTGCGGGGCCCTCAGTCGGTCTATGGGCCCTTCCGTTGGTTTATGAGGCTCAACAGTCTGTGGGGCCCTCAGTAAGTATATGTGGCCCTCAGTAAATACATGGGGCCCTCAGTGGGCTTAGGTGGCTCTCAGTGGGGTTGTGGGGCCCTCAGTCGGTATATGGGGCCTTCAGTCGATTTGCAGGGCCCTCAGTCGATTTGCGGGGCCTTCAGTCGGTCTGCGGGGCCCTCAGTCGGTCTGCGGGGCCCTCAGTCGGTCTGCGGGCCCTCAGTCGGTCTGCGGGGCCCTCAGTCGGTCTGCGGAGCCCTCAGTCAGTCTGCGGGGCTCTCAATCGATATATGGGCCTGGGCCATCAGTCGGTTTATGGGGCATTCAGTCGGTACATGGGGCCTTCAGTCGGTAATGGGCCATATGCCTTTGGGCATTGGAATATATATAAACCGGCATTGGAAAATTATGGCCTTCAATTTTGTGGGCCCCAAGCACACACAGTGGGCCCTCAATCTGTCGCCCCCCCCCCCCGAGCTAAATCCTAGCTACGCTGCTGGCAGTAGCATTAATATCAAATAACATGCAAAAATTAAAAGGGAAGTTTTTATGTTCCGCCCTTTATATGCTATTTTGCTGTCTCTGCATATAGCAAGTATACATGCTCATTCAAGCCTGCATGCAAGCCTGCTTATTCCAAATTTACATGGGAAATAGGTACTTAAAGGGAAATATAAAAGGGACTTACTCAAAGGGAATTTTTCACCTTTAACATTGGGTTTTGAACTGAGATAGCAGATTTGTAGAGCAGATCGAAAAATGGGTTGTGTGAGAAAAAAATAGTTAAGTAATTTCGACACAGGACTAGTGGGCCTCTTTTAGAAGAAGTTTAATTTCCCGAAACTTGTTTCGGGTTCTCACAACGGTTGTTTACGTTACAGGCAGCCTGCGTATATATGCCTAAAGTCCGTCGTTATTTTGTGCAATAGTTTTCATATCCAAGCTATCATATGCATGACGTCATAATTGTCATGAAGTTTTGTTATGGCCATGAAGGAAAAAAGAGAAACATGCCCATTTTTGACGGCTATCCATCTATCGTCCAAACAAATGCCATATTGTTTTTCAGCTCTAAATACCCCGTATAGCCAAATTTCAAGACAACATTCAAGGTGACCTATTCCCTTCAAAGGGAAATATTGACCTTTTGATCTATTTTTCTGCATTATCTCATGCAACATGTATGGTATGAAATTGATAGTCTCAATTTAAAAAGTGAATTTAAATATACTTTCCGGTGCATTCTCTGGGAATGGGGTTGGGAACATTTTTTTAGGTACCAATATTCGCGTAACGCTTTTATCATCTTACTAATTTGAAGTTGGACCTAATTTGAGGGAGGGTATCGCCTCCCATTGTTTGTACCTGAGTGCGCCTCTGCCTTAAAATATGTGCAATCCCTGTATTTCTGATGCATATTGCAATGCAAATGTTTCTGACGCATTTATTGGACCGCCAACTACGAAGGAAGTATGCGCTGCACAACCGCATTCGTAACACCCTCCCCAAAACAGGAGCCTGGCACCGTCTTTGCTCGCCCGATTTTTTCAAAATTTTGGCATGCGCTATGCAATTTTGGGAAAAGTCAGCAAATTGCAAGACGCTAGCTTCAGTAGTTAGGAGCAGCATGCGAAAAACCACCGGAAGGGGCAGAATCTCCCCCCCCCCCGCAAGGAATAGGGTTAACCCTCGCACCGATGGGGGTCTGAGCCAACTTAGAACCGACGGAGGGGGGCGGATGACCGTCCCCCCCCCCCCAGACATCTTGAAAACTACGCAACGTAGCGAGAAGCGGAAAACGTACTAAAGAAAATACTCAGGTGATTTTTTTATCAGGTCAATATTGAGGTCACCAGATGTCAAATCAGGTCAAATCTTCCCATATTTCGAGTAAATTCAGCATTGCTTCACATAATCCGGGCTATCTCGGTAACTAAGATAGCAGCTAGGAACATACGGTAAAAAGCACAGAACAGCCCTTGAAACGCTCTTTCTGCAACATGCCCTCAGATTTGAGATAGGGTCAATAGTTGAGGCTCCAGAGGTCAGCAAATGTCAAAATGCTAATTTTTGCGGCAAATGTTTTTTGCTAATAACTCTTTATGTATATAAGCTAGAGCAACATTTTTGTCATCATCGTATTTCTCTCGTCACGGCGCATCGAATGATATATCGGATGGCCTAGCTAGGTCAAATGAAGAAAAAAATGACCTGACCTGACCTGAGGTCATGTCAAGGTCAAGTCAAATTGTATATCACTTGACGACAATTGATAAGAGAAACAGAATGGTGAAAACCCTATCACTCTGCCCCACGTAGAAGACGAGTTTTTTTTTTTTTTTGTTAATGCCCTGGGGGCACATTGGATTTTACCTCACAGAGGTCACGGAAGAAAATTGCAACATGCATTCTTCTGCTTAGCTCCAAAATCGTGATATTGATGAAAACTGACCAGATTTAGCTAGGTTTGTTCGATTGGTGCGCATTTCAATTTTCTCCATTGACTTATAATGGGGAGGTCACGAAATTGACATGACCTCAGGTCGCCGATATAAAAAAAAATCCGCGATATACGAATTGTAGATACATATGTCTTTATTACACACTGTGAGTTTCAAACAATTTGGTTAACCACTGTGACTTTGGCATGATGTCAAACTCTCAAAAACGTGTCTTGAGGTCAGGTCATTTAATGTGACCTGACGACGTGACCTTGAAAGTAAGGTCACAATTTACAGACAATGTGTAAAATTGTTCAATGAACAGCTATACGAAATTTCGCGGCGCTACGTGGCGCCGTTTTTGTTAAGCTATTTACGAAAACCTCAGGGGCCGACTCATGTGGGTGACTACCACTGCGCGTGGCGCGTGGCGCGTGGCGCGTGCCGCGTGAGGGGTGTTGAAAAGTGTTTTCTCGCAAAAACTCCGCAACGGCTGGGACGATTGCGTTCAAATTTGGTGTGTGGTTAGGGACCTCTCAGCCGCCACTTCTCTACAAGTCAGGGGTGGGGTGCCTCTGCACGTGCACGTCCATCTCACAATTATATTGGAATATGACAAGAAGTGGCGCTCATGATTAAGAAAATGAAATCTGAAGAGATTTTCCCGCTAAGATCAATAATTGGTGAGCGCAAGTCGATTTACTAAGAGTCCATTTTCCCAACCTGACGATGGTGGCGCCACCTATATCGCCGATAGTTCCGAAGCATACTTACTGTTATATGATTCTGCAGCTGTTGTAAGCGATCATAAAAACCTGTTCTATGGTAAACTGATGCTAACAGATTGAAACTAACCTGAAAATGCAAACTAAAGCTGTATTCACTCTATTTCCCAATCAGATCTGCAAAGGCAAAAACATGTATATCCACCTCCTACGCACGGAACACCGGCCTCCGGTCTAGCTCGGCTCGGCATTCGGCAGACTGAAGGCAGGTGGTGATGCAGAGTTCGCCTTGGGCTGGGCTGGCCATATGGGCTGGACCTGGGCTGGGCCTCAACTTTAAGGAAATCACTGGGCTCTGGATGGGCCTGGCCTGACAATTGTTAAGTAATGTGCGCGTCGCACAAGCTCAGGTCAGCTCAAAAATATTTGCATCATATTCATATTCATATTAATTTATTAGAATTCATCCACGCAGTGGTTATTACGAATTCAGTCAACAGTTACATAATGCCATAAAATGCGTGGCAGTAAAATGACAAAAGAAAATAAAACACGCGTGCTGCTAAAACATTCCCTATTAATACCGATACGACAGATACGACTAAAACAATCACGGGTACTCTGGGACTATGGAGCGACACTATACTGATGCGACTATGCAGTGACGGCTCTCGGCACAGCAGACTGGGCGTTCCAGGATGATGCCGCCCTGAACGCAAACTCTCGCTGAGTGTTGACCAGTCGGCACCTTGGGAGCTGCAGCATCCCGGCCACCGCGGCACGAGTCTCACGCGTCGCTACATGTGCGCGGCGAACAAACATTGCCGATATTGCAAGGGGACACTGGCTGGAGTTCAGGGCCCTGTCCACCTGTGTACAATCGCGTCGGCGCACCATCTCCTCCACTCTCATCCAGCCTAGTGCTTCTAGCGCAGGCGAGATGTTTTCCGAGCGCTGCATTCCAGTCACAAGCCTGGCCGCGAAATTCAGTGTCTTTTGGACGCGATGAAGCTGACACTGGGCGGCTCCTCCCCAGACGGAGAGGTTATATTGGATATGTGGGAAAACATGGGCGTGGACGAGGAGCTTTAGGACGTCTGGAGTGAGATGATGACGGACCTTGTAGAGGGATGATAGGATGGAGTTGCACTTTCGGACGACCATGGATATGTGCGAATCCCATGCCAGTTGCTGGTCGAGGAGAACTAGAATTGTCACGGTTTTACTCGGATATATGTCTTGGCCTGATATTGTTATGTGAAATTGCTTTGCCTTTTTGAGAGACTGCTTGGTTCCGATGAGAGTTAAGAAAGTTTTCTTTGGGTTCATTTTTTAAGCTGTTGGCCTGGAACCATTTTTTGAAGATCGACGATAGTCTCCTCAACTCGTCTCCTGATATTCGATAGGCCTGCAACTGTTGGTTGGGAGTGGTCGAGAAGTTGGATGTCGTCTGCATAGGACAAGAGTCGGCCGTGG
Source organism: Chirona hameri (assembly GCA_036785665.1). Lineage (NCBI taxonomy): Eukaryota > Metazoa > Arthropoda > Thecostraca > Balanomorpha > Balanidae > Chirona > Chirona hameri. The sequence goes on along the minus strand of JAXIVJ010007519.1, from coordinate 19,853 downwards.
GTGAGGAAAGAGGAAAGGTCATTGACGAAGATGAGGAAGAAGATTGGTCCGAGGATGGACCCCTGGGCTACTCCGTTGGTTAATGAGAGAGGGGCAGAGGAGCCGCCAGCAGTTCGCTTACACAGCAACACACTGTTGCTGTGGCTGTGGATTTTTTTCTTCTTTTTTGTTAGCATAGTTGGTTCATTGTTTCACATTTATAGTATACAAGTAAATATGCTAGGATAATGATTGCAAATTTTGTGAAAATAATGATATGCTTAATCTGAACGGGCCGGACCGGGCCTGGGCCTCAATATTATTCATTTGACCGGGTCTGGTCCGGGCCTGGGCTTGGTGTTCATGGGCCTGGGCCGGGCCGGGATGGGGGTTGGTGGGCCCGTGACGAATACTGTGGTGATGACAGCATCAGACTGGTTATTGATTCAACATTTTTGGAACGTTTCCATCATGATTCATTTTGGAATCTGAATGATTCAATCACCGTTCGATTCACGGATACAATTTTGAGAATTGATTCTTTCCGATTCAAACAATCAAAATAAATATTGTAATCGATTCACGTTTGATTCAACATTTAAATATATGTGGTGAATTTATATAAAATAAATACAGATGGAAACATACATATATATGATCATTAAAACATTGTTACAGCAATAATATTTCAGTGTAAATGAATGTAGCCACTGTGACTACGTGTATTTGCACAATGTACCAGTACTTGAATTGTTAAGAATCGCTAAATCTTTTGATTCAATCAGCCTTGGTTTGATGCGGGTTTGGATTCAATCACGATTCATGAATCAAAAGATGTGGTTGTGAATCAATAATTTTTTGATTCAAGGAATTTTGATTGAACGATTCCAATCGATTCAATCAGTATCGAATCAATAACCAGTCTGGACAGCATGGGCGAGGTTGTGGTGATGGAGGAGGACAGCCGGGTCATCCCCCACTTGAAATGGTCGACAGGCTGCAGTCACCCCGATCGATGTAGGATATGAGAGGTTCTGTGGCAAATTTTACGAGGTTAGCGTCTTCATTGGAGCGACGGTCTATTGTTTAAAGAAAGGAGCTAGAACATTACCAATATATTGATTAGGGTGGACCAACAACGGAATGGGTGTCGAGACAGGACAGCGTCTTCCCGCTGTTCAAACGAAACAAAAAATCATAGCGATTGAGAAAAAAGTTGAAGCAGTCGCATACCTTGTTCCACATCACGTTTGCGGCCGAAGCGATTTCAGCAATTTGCATTATATTTGCATTTTGCAATTGAACCTAAAATTCCTCGTGATATTGTTTCGCGTGCTGTTATTATTAAAGCGCTTCGGCCGCAAACTTGGAGTGGAACGAGGTATAAATGCATAGCAATTTCGTTATTCAGATCAATTTATTATACTGTACAACTGAGTCAATAATCGGTACCATGCATATGAAGGGCGCAGGTCCTGCTTCGAGTTGAAGGCCGGGAGGATGCATCGGTGCTTCGGCCTCGCCGTGATGGGGACGTGCCTCGACTCCTCGCCCAGCACCGAAGAACAGCCTTATGTCAACATCCTGACGGTCCTCTCCACAGCCTGGGTGTGTACCGGGTACGGCGGGACAGCAGCTGGGGATTTCAGGATGTCCTGCAGGTCTTCGTCGCTGAGATCTCGCAGGATCGGTGGCTGCGTCACCTCCGCTGAGCTCCAGTCGAAGAGGTCGGCGTACCCTTCAGCTCCGAAGTTGACGTCGGGAAGCTTGAAGCTCCTGACGTCTTGCGTCTCCTGTAGACGCGCAGCACGGATGAGACAGGCCGCCTTCTCCCGGGTCTCCTGGTTGTCGTCAGCGACCATAGCGAGCAGCAGCTGTTCGGAATGAGACCAGTACCCTTTCCTTTGCACCACCGGTCGGACGATGGTGCCGGCACATCCAAATCCGCCACAGCAGCTATCGCCTCCGTCACCCTGCGAGTTATCACTCCCGCCACCCGACGAACCTCCGCCTCCGCCGTGGTCGCCTCCGCAGTCGCATCTGTTCCAGTTTCCTGACGAAATGGTCGCCCTTAGAATGGTCGCCCTTTTTGGCTGAGCCTATCTCCGGCGGTGGAGCTGCGCCTCCCGCCCAGGCGCGCCCGGAAAGGACCTAACGGTCAGCTCAAGTGCACCCTTGCCCCGGCTGAGCCTCCCTCCGGCGGTGGAGCTGTGCTCCCTCCCAGGCGCGCCCGGAGAAGGGCTCACTGCAACCCATCATGTATGTCATGTACAAAGAAGGCCATGGAACGTGTGTTCCCTCACTAGAGGTGCCAGGCAAGAGCTGTGCTCCCTCCCACGGAGGTGCCAATGTAAAATGTCATAACGTGTGTTCTGGGAGTTCGGGCGGCACATAATAATGGCTTCGCTATTGCGTTTCGGAGTGACGTCAGGTCACGTGACCATGACGTCATTCGGAGCCGACCAATCAGCGGGCCCCGGGAACGGCGGGACCCTCGAATGCCCGCCAAGATGCGGCGGCAGTCGGGTCCCATCTGCTCTCGGGGCAGCCGCGTTCGGGTCGCTCCTCCTGTGCCGCCCGAACTCCAACCATGAGGTGGAGAAATACAAAAAAAAAGATGAAAATATTTTTTGTTTTCACATCAGCTCTCGAGTGGCTGATGGAACATCTGGACCGTGACCCGGACGACCAGGTGGTCCTTTGCACGATCAACCAGTCTCTGAGACCTAAGACCTGGGCCGCCCGCTCAGAGCTCGCCGATGAGAACCGTTATCTGGCGCGCCCTGCTGGCCGTGGCACAAGAGGCCACCGGGTTTACCTCCATTGGGTACCGTCTCACCCAGGGTAATAGAACGGGTAGAACAGTAAGGAATGTAACGCCCAAATGAATTAGTCAAGATATAATTTGTATCGTAATTGCTTTGTCTATTATAAATTAAAGGTATTGTTTGCTATTAATAACTTCTATTTCCATAAATTACATCTTTATTTATTGAATTAAATGCCAGCAAATATACGAAGTAGTAGTCAAAGTAGTGTATTTGCAGTACATGTAGCATTTGGAAGCGATCATATTTTTAATTCTACTACGAAGTAATAGTCTAAGTAGTGTATATTTCAGTACTGTAGTAGCATTTGGAAGCGGTCAGCGGTCGTTCAGACATTTTTTAACCCCCAAGCCCATTCAACCCCTTTACACCAGGAATATCTAAAAATGATAAATAAAAACGTTGTAGCTAAGGCTTGTAGCTATCTGTTCCAGAAGTCGGATTTAAAATATGTACCATAGGTTACGAGCCAGCCTCGTCTGAAAATCATCGATTTAACATGGGAACCCTATGGTGTAGTAGGTTTTTAACGCCCAAACGCCCGAGTGCTGCCAACTATTACTGGTGGGTGCTGGTCTCACCGTAAGCTCGCTAGCAATGACAGGACCGATACGCTGGCCGGGGAGGCGTCGGCGCCACCACAGAGGGTATAGCCACGGACACCAGGACGGTCCACCAAACAGCGGCCAGAGCCGCGCGGCCGTGCGCCACCGCAAGCTGACCCTAGGCCTGGTATCGTGCCTTGACGGGTTCGCACGTCCCGCCACCGGTGACCGGCCTAAACCGGGCCGCGGCGGCCGACGTCCACCAGCTTCGTGCGAGCCACTGCTCCGGGTCGGCCCACTACTTACATCGGATCGGCCGAAACCCTTTCCGGCAGTAACCGCAGTGAGACTCACTAAGCTGCATGATGGACTGGTGTGCTTCATCTGCAGGGAGGATACCGACATCTCGGAGCACATCCTGCTGAGGTGTCCGGCCCTAATGTGTCCGGATACGCCTGCTGGGCACCATCTCGCCCAGACCAGAAGACATGCGGAACGATAGCGTGCGACAGCGACCGTGGCGGCCGATGCCAGGTCCCTTCACCAGTCATTCCATTCCAGGTTTTATTGACAAGAAAATGCCGAAATAACACCCTACATCCCAGATTTCGATGAAACTATGTTTAAAGGAAATAGTTCACCTTCAACATTAGTTTTAAACTGAGATAGCAGTTTTGTAGCCCGTGTTGGGAAACCCCTATCTGCAAGTTTTCTCGACTGAAAAGACTCCAGCCGAATATATTTGAGTTTTTGGCGAAGGAATGCGGTGCTGGCGAAAGAATTTTGTACTGGTTCTAGTCCGGGCAGAGGCTATACCATCAGCCAATCAGCTTGCAGCTGGTGCTAGCAAGCGATCGCCGGCCGCCGGTTGGCACATCTCCAATGCGAGTCTATCTTTACGCGACTACTTTCGAATCTGATTGGCTGAACCATTTTTTACATTCGCGTGACGTTAGGACTCTGACTCAGAGAGTATGCATATAGTTTCTATAAACAATACAAATTTACGGCCTTCTGTCCTGAATCGGCGCGATATAAGGCTATTTTTGACAATATAAAAAGAAATTGTATGAAAAAATATAATCAAATCGTGTTGGGTAAACAAAAATCAAGGTGAACTATTTCCTTTAAGGGGTAATCTGGGCCGTAGATTTACGCTGTGATATTTGCAGCCTCGTCCATCCAGTGGTTTTCGAGTTTTAGCCTAAAAATAGTGTCGAAAATAGATGGCGCTAGTGTCTGCGGCCGCAAAATGTAGAGGGCGCAGTGATCGAATATGCCATTTTTGGACCTCTGAGAATACTCGCTGGCGCTCACCAAATACCGACATTTAAACACTTATTTCTCTGTAAATCAACATTTTAACATCATGCGCCACGAAAAATTAGATTCCAATATAAATATAAGAGATCACCCCAGGCTATGACACGCCCTAGACTGCACACCCCTATTATATATCTCAGGAACGGCTGAGCCGATTGTGTTCAAATTTGGTGCGTAGTTAGGGACCCCTCCACCGCCGCCTTCCCACAAGTCATGGGTGGGGTGCCTCTGCACGTCGCACGTGCACACCCCTAGTATATATCTCAGGAACGGCTGAGCCGATTGTGTTCAAATTTGGTGTGTGGTTAGGGACCTCTCAGAAGCACGTAGCCAAGGGGGGGCGGCGCCCTGGAGGCCAGGAGGGCCCTTTTCGGCGCGAGGGCCCTTTCCGGCGCGCGCAGCGCGCCGAAAAGGGCAAACGAGACCGCGCGAAACGCGATATCATGGGCTCTTTACCACGCAGTGCGTGATCTTTAGAGAGTTTAGAGCACTTCAGAGGCCCTTTGGGCCACCAGGGCCCTCTCTGAAAGACCAGAGGGCCCCTTAGACGTTCAAAAGAGTTCTGTGCATGTCAGAGGGGCCCCTGGCCAGACCGAAAGGGCCTCTGAGCGGGTCAGAGAGCCCCTGAACACGTCGAATGGGCCCCTAGCCAGCACAGAGGGGCCCTGGGCAGGTCGAGAGGCCCCTGAGCATGTCGGCAGGGCGACAAAGCGGCCAGCGCAGTCACTTGCCAGGTCATAAGGGCCCCTGAGCAGGTTGGAGGACCCCAGGACAGACCAGAGGGCCCCTGGGAAGTTAAAAGGACCCTTTGCAGGTCAGAGGGGCCCCTGACCAGACCGAAAGGGCTCCTAGGTGGGTCAGCAGAGCCCCTGAACGTACCGAATGGGCCCCTAGTCAGCACGGAAGGGCCCCAGGACAGGTTGGAGGGCCCTCGGAGCATGTCGCAAGGCGACAAGGCAGCCAGCGCAGTCCCTTGCCAGGTCGGAAGGGCCCCTTAGAAGGCCGGAAAACCCTTGGAGAGACCAGAGGGCTCCTGGAAAGTTCAAATGGCCCTTGTGCAGATCGGAGCGGCCCCTGACCAGACCAAAAGGACCCCTGGTACCTGGGTGGGTAAGAAGGGCCCCTGAACATGCCGAATTGGCCCCTATCCAGCACGGAGGGGCCCCAGAGCAGATCGGAGGACCCCTTGAGCATGTCGGCAGGGCGACAAAGCAGCCAGCGCAGTCCGACCAGAAATGTCGCTGGGCAGATCGGAGGGGCTCCTGGGCAAATCAGAGGGGCCCCTGGCTAGACCGAACGGGTCCCTGTGCCGGTCGGAAGGGCCCTTGAACATGCCGGATGAGTTCCTAGCCACAGACTGGAGGGGCCCCTGGGCAGACCGGAGGGTCCCCTGAGGATGTCGGCAGGGCGACAAAGCAGTCAGTGCAGCCCCTGGCCAGGTCGGAAGGACCTCTGAACAGGCCGAATGGGCCCTTTGACACACAAAGGGGGCTTCTTGGAAGGTCAGGGGAGTCCCTGGTCAGACCGGAAGGGCCAAAAGCACGTAGAGATCGCAGATGAAAATTAAATACAAAGAGGACTTCCTCCACGATACAAATATTAAAACCGGAGCGTTCGGGTATATTGTAACACTCTTCGTCAGGGTGTTACAATATACCCGAAAGCTCAGATTTTTGTTGTTGTTGTAGAGTAAGCCCTGTTTGTATTTATATATATATATATATACCAGTAAGACGCCGAAGTTGGCGATGAACGAGCGAGGGCGAAGAAAATGTATGGTGAATTTAAACTCGATCGGGCAAGTAGTTTCTGAGATACAAAAAGGGTGTGCACGTGCGCACGTGCAGAGGCACCCCACCCCTGACTTGCAGGGAAGTGGCGGCTGAAAGGTTCCTAACCACACACCAAATTTGAACACAATCGACTCAGCCATTCCCGTGATATAGAATAGGGGTGCGCACGTGCGCACGTGCAAAGGCACCCCATCCCTGACTTGTGGGGAAGCGGCGGCTGAGGGGTCCCTAATCACGCACCAAATTTGAACAAAATCGGTTAGCCATTCCTGAGATATAGAATAGGGGTGTGCACGTGCGCACGTGCCGAGGCACCCATCCAATAACTTATGGGAAAGTGGCTGCTGAGGGGTCCCTAACCACACACCAAATTTGAACACAATCGGCTTAGCCGTTGCGGAATTATTGCGAGGAAACAACTTCCAACACCCCTCACGCGGCACGCGGCACGCGCAGTGGTAGTCACCCACGTGAGTCGGGACTGGTCTCAAACAGGGTAGGTTGGATGGGGCTGCTCAGCAAAGAAGCCCGTTTGTCAATCGGACGTGCGGTTGCAGAGATATTGGCTCGTCAAAAGCGTCGCCACGGGCCGGGTCGGGCCGCTCATATTCAAGATTTGCCCCATATACCAGTAAGGCGCCGTAGTTGGCGATGAACGAGCGAGCGCGACATAAATGTATGGTGAATTTAAACCTGATCGGGCAAGTAATTCCTGATATACAACAAAAAAAAGAGGTGCGCACGTGCAGAGGCACCCCACCCATGACTTGTGGGTAGGCGGCGGCGGAGGGGTCCCTAACCACACACCAAATTTGAACACTATCGGCTCAACCGTTCCTGAGATATAGAATAGGGGGGGGGTGCGTGCGCACGTGCAGAGGCACTCCACCCCTGACTTGTGGAAAGGCAACGGCTGAGAGGTCCCTAATCACACACTAAATTATAACGCAATCGGTTCAGCCGTTCCTGAGATATAAAATAGATGTGTGCACGTGCGCACGTGCAGAAGCACCCCACCCCGGGCTTGTGGAAAATTGGCGGCTGAGGGGTCCCTAAGCACACACCAAATTCGCACACAATCGGCTCAGCCGTTGCAGAGTTGTTGTGAGAAAACACTTGTCAACACCCCTCACGCAGCACGCGCCACGCGCAGTGGTAGTCACCCACATGAGTCGGTACTGGTTTCAAACAGGGTAGATTAGATGGGGCTGCTCAGAAAAGAAGTCAGCTTGTCAATCGGACGTGTGATTGCAGAGATATGAGCTTCTGAAAAGCGTCGCCACGGATCGGGTCGGGCCGGGCCGGGCCGGGCCGCTCATATTCAGATCTTTCCCATATGCCACGAAAAGACGAGCGAGCGCTTCGCTCTCGCTCGTAATCACCCACTCCACACCATGTCTTTTTGCTTCGCGGATCCCAGATGAGTCCCTGAACAGGTCGGACGGGCCCCTAGACGATCTGAAGGGACCCTGGGCCTTTCAACAGTAAGAATGCAGTTGTCCAGGGAATAAAACTAAAAGAATGCTCTGCGGAGCGGCACAATTTAACTACAAATTCAAATATATGCGGGTTAGAAGAAAAAACGGCCCGTTTCTCGGCGCATTCGTGTGTTATGTTGCTACTTTCCTATATAATTGGGCAAAATAGTTCACTTTAGCACTTTTTACCGCACTTTTAAACGCACAATATAACATTTTTAGAGGTCCGCTCCATACGCAATGCGACGCATTGATGAGAAAGCATATCCAGGGCATAAGACTCAAAATTTTCGCTCTGCTCCGCGGCGCAATTTGTTTAAGAGTTCCAGGTCTTAAAGGGAGTGTGCCTACTGTTTTGGAATGTCAAAAATATTTGTCATACGGTAAGTAGCTGTTGGTTTGATTGTTGTATATGATGAAATTCACATCTGGAGCCCCTTTAGTTGAATTTCCACTTATATTATTTTTTGTTTATATTTGTTTCGATATCTATTAAACGATCGCCACTATGGTGATGTTATGTAAAACGGCGCACATAAGACAATACAATTACGGTCACATCATGCAAGATAGAAAGACGAGTTTTGCACAGCACGTTCTTGCCACTGTGAACTTTATTATGTGCAAGTTTCGTAGCTCTAAATTGATATCTTCTTTAAAAAAATGGCCATCGGCCATCATCGAAAAACATGATGGCCGTCCAGTTTCTGTTCGGCTGCTGCTATCAGCGTGCACGAGCTGTTTTGTTGAATTTCTATTGGCCGGCGCTAACAATATGCTAGCAGTTTAATCGATAGTTGCAGTGCTTCTAGTAGCGGAAGCCCTCTGGAGTCTACCCGATAACTTTTTGCTCCCAAGCAAATTCCTGGAGTCTTTGAATATCTCAGCAACTCGGGTGAATCTGGAGAAATGAAGTATTGGTTCAATTCAGAAAATTGTGCTCTATAGACCAGTGTCAATAACCCCAACTAAGCGATGTGAGTAGGCACACTCCCTTTAATCTGAAAAATATTCCAAGTTGATATAGCTGATTCCAAATTGGTGTCGCTGGTTCCAAACTTGATATAGCAGTTTGCTAATTCCAGCTCCTAAAGGTTCGTATGGCCCATCCCATACCTGTCATACTGCATTTTCCATCCTTGTAACGTGCCTTTTCATCCGTTTTGTTTGGCCCCTTCAACGCTTGGGAAGCGGGCCCTTTCAACGCTCGGGAAGGGGCCCTTTCGAGGCGCCCCCCCCCCCGGACGAAATCCTGGCTACGTGCCTGCTCTCAGCCGCCTCTTTCCCACAAGTCAGCCTCTGCACGTGCGGACGTGCGCATCTTTTTTGTATCTCAGAAACTACTTGCCCGATCGAGTTGAAATTCACCATACATTTCCTTCGCGCTCGCTCGTTCATCGCCAACTACGGCGCCTTACTGGTTTTTAGAACTGACGACATTTGCGTCGAAATTTGAGTCAGAAACAGCCGGAATCGGCATTTCATTTCAAGACTTCAGAGGGATTTACGCATAGAGTATTCTATGACATTGCAGTGAATTAAAAGTTCACTTTTAATTCAAGTGAATTAAAGTATATTTAAATATATTTTACTCACAGTTTTGCTTGTTTAAATGGCATTTAAACATGCAAAACTGTTAATAAATATATAGTCACAACTTTTTTATATCGATTTTTGTTTTGGAAATTTAAAACAAGTACATATACTTATTTCGGAGTTCATGATCGTTGTTTTCCCTTCACTTTTGGAAGCGCGACATATCTGGCGCTTTTCTTTCAATCTATTCAACGTTGGACAATGCCCCTGAAACGAATCGCTATAGGTCGCCGTAGGGTGCATAAATGCACTTCCGATTTCATTGTCACTTTTTCGATGGTTTATTGATTATTTTATGAAATTTTATGAAATTGTATATATATGAGGTATGAAAGTTGAGCTAATGAAAACGGAAACTGCGCGCAACTGATGCATATAATCTCCTTGAAAATGAAATAAATCAAAACATAAAATACACAACAGTTACACGTAACTTGTATTATGTGACTCGGACAAAATCAAAGCCAGGTTCACAAGCACATAATCGGAATCTCAAACACCCGCCTCCCCACAGCGCTAATCCAAAAGCCTTTTGGGAGAACAGCAAAGTAGGCGGACCTGCTCTTTGGCATAGGTACTGACAAGACATTGTGTTTGAGAATTGAGATGCCATCATTTGTATCATGCCAAAAGAAAACGGCAAGCGTTTTCATTCATATTGAACTTCGATATAGCCGATAAAGTCGCAAAGGCAGATCAAACGAACCGTACCTGTAAATTTAGACTTCTAATCAAGGTCTGCGAACAATTTAAAAAAAATCATGAAGATAATGCACGTTAAACAGCGTCACACTCGGCACACTCACACTCACACACACTCGGCACGCCACACTCACACTCGACACGCCATAACGGACACCAGTGGCGGAAATTGCTTAAAGGAAATAGTTCACCTTCAACATTAGTTTTAAACTGAGATAGCTGTTTTGTAGCCCATGTTGGGAAACCACTATCTGAAAGTTTTCTTGACTGAAAAGACTCTCCAGCCGAAGATATTTTACTTTTTGGCGAAGGAATTCGGCGCATATATGATATACCGTACCGTCTGAAAGTGCCAGCACTGCCATGGAGCATGCGCAGACCAATAACGCACACCATAAAATTAATAATGTACGACCTCCTGTCCTGAATTGGCGCGATGTAGGACCATTTTTGAAAATAAAAAAAGAAACTGTATTCAAAAATATAATAAAATCGTGTTCTGAGAAATTTTCCGAAGGTGAACTATTTCCTTTAACATCTGCCTGCAAAAAGTGGGCAAGTAAATGTGAATGTCAAACAATTTAGCAATACTCAGCTCTGAAGATGTGAGCATTACGAGATCTAAATACGTGACCATAACCCTTCACTATATTCCTTTTCGCTGGAAATAACATAGACTTTAATTCAAAATAACAACTGTTGCTGTTTCCCAGTGGCCAGCACGAAGACGAGCGTATCTCAAACACGATGCCTTATTAACACTTAAAGGAAATAGTTCACCTTCGGAAATTTTTCAGAACACGATTTTATTATATTTTTTAATACAGTTTCTTTTTTTCTTTTTAAAAATGGTCCTACATCGCGCCAATTCAGGACAGAAGGTTGTAAATTATTAATTGTATCGTGTGCGTTATTGGTCTGCGCATGCTCCATGCAGTGCTGGCACAATTCAGACGGTACGGTATATCATATATGCGCCGTATTCCTTCGCCAAAAAGTCAAATATCTCCGGCTGGAGAGTCTTTTCAGCCAAGAAAAGTTCCAGATAAGGATTTCTCAACACGGGCTACAAAACTGCTATTTCAGTTCAAAACCCCATGTTGAGGGTGAACTATTTCCTTTTAAAGGAAATAAAGGAAGTTCACCTTCGGGACATTTTTCAGAACATGATTTTATTATATTTTTTAATACAGTTTCTTTTTTTCTTTTCAAAAATGGTCCGACATCGCGCCAATTCAGGACAGAAGGTCGTAAATTATTAATGTCATGGTGTGCGTTATTGGTCTGCGCATGCTCCGTGCAGTGCTGGCACTCTCAGACGGTACGGTATATCATATATGCGCCGCATTCCTTCGCCAAAAAGTAAAATATCTTCGGCTGGAGAGTATTTTTCAGCCAAGAAAAGTTGCAGATAAGGATTTCTCAACACGGGCTACACAACTGCTATTTCAGTTCAAAATCCCATGCTGAAGGTGAACTATTTCCTGTAACACATTTGGACGAACGATAACATTTGTTACAAGGCACGTGCAAATCACGTGCATGATGTCATTGGAATAGCATGACATGTGACACGCACAGACCCTACCGGTTGTAGGTAAAGTACAATGCTAAAACACAATCAGCAAAAAGGCGATTTGATTCTCAAATTACATACGTTGAGATCATGTACATTGTAAGCAAACGCTAGAAAAATGATGACATTGCACTTGGTAAAAATTTGTACATTTGATTATATTGATCTTCGCATTGTTGAATATTCTAACAGTCTCTGAGCAAATCCAACTTTCAGCAGCCACCGGAGTTAAACATCATTAAAATATTAACTACCAAATAGATGCTCGCATGTTATTATAAATCACAAATGAAAGAAAGACCGCCAGACCGTTTACATAGTAAAACCCAAAACAGACAAAAATGCTACCAGAAGCACAGGCCAACAAGTAACAAGCTCAGATCAACGATGTTTGGCAATGCAATATCCTTTTTCAGTCATTGAACGACAAATCTATCCTACAAAACACCGTTGCAAATGCGCTTAAAATGCGTATCGGGTCTGTTCCTACTTGTACTGGTGGCATTTGACCTGTCAGTGCCAACACATCGCGGAACACACGGCTGACTCGACCATTGACCGGAGCCGGGAGGCGGAGCGAGCCCACCTCACCACACCGAGTGGAGCCGGGAGGCGTAGTTGCAGCACAGCTCGCTGCGGAAGTCGCGGCCCGGTGTGCAGAAGATCGCCTCGCACAGGCCGATGGTGCAGAGCCTGCACTTCAGTTCGGACATGCTGATGAGTGGCTCCGGATCCTCCACAATCTGCCGTCAAGCATGGCATGGGGAAGGACTCTCTCAACCCGTCGTCGATCAGAGTTACACTAGAGGATGGTTGACCGTTCGCCCGCTAACCCGTTAACCCAGTGACGCATTTCGGGAGATACCTTGAACGGCTTCTCTTAGCCAAGGTTACTTTACTAATACTCTTAGCCTGTTAACCCAGTGACTAGCCCGTTGAGTCGCTGACTCCTTAACCCACCGATATTTTTTTGGGACTTGGGAGACAACTCGGAAGCGGACTAACAGTTGAATGGATCAACTACACTAATAGTTGATCCATTCACCCGCGCCGAGCCGGTGTGGGGGGGGGGGGAGGTCTGAGCACCCACTCGAACTCTGCTCGCATGAGGGGTATGCGGAACCAAAATACCGGCCGATAGTTCGTTAACAAGTATGTCGGAACTATTTAGGCCATTTTTGACTCGGGTCAAAATATTGACGCCACTAGAGGTCCTCAAAGTTCAATTTTGCCAACTTCAGGACTTCTCCCCAGAAACACCCAGGATGCTTATGTTGCACAATATTGCCGGAAGCATCCTGATGAGACAAAACGATGTTATCAATATCACGTCTCTATTGTTATTGTAGCAAGAGTTGGACAAAACGTGCTGGTGGCCAAAGATGACCTCGGCTGACCGTTTAGGGGTCATTTAACAAATAGTGCATCTGTCATCAAGAATGAGGCATAATAATTTAATCTTGAAAGAATCGGTCAGATCTAATGCGTATTCTCTGAAAAGGAAGCATTTGCTTATATTCCCATTGATTTTTAATGGGGAGGTCACGAGCTCGACTTGACCTTAGGTCACCGATGTAAGAAGTTCGAGATACACGAATAATAAGTACATACGTAAGACTAATCTAATCCTGAATTTTAAACCGCTCGGTCAAAAACTGTGGCTGTGGCACAACCGCGACCTTTTCTCATCTCATCTCATATATGTGTCATCACACTGTAGATTGGCACGGGAGTGCTTCAGATCCCTGGGCGTGACCGACACAGTCTTCAAATAGTCAGTCAGATGGGTATGCGGCGAAGAGAGACATACCACAGGCCCCCTGACCCTCCCCCGTCGGCAGATATTATGACCTGTCTTCACAGAGCCTCTTTATCACTCAGGTTTGCGCTCTTTATATTTAGTTCTAAAGTACCCAATTCAAGTTGATGTAACCAAGTTTATCATGTCTAAAATTAAAACGGAACATACACAGCGGCCTATACAACGGAAAACAGCCCGACTCATGCGGAATCAAACAATAATAAATATATTAAACAGCTACCCAAAATAATAATAGTTTAAATCAGGCAAGGAACAACAAGACATGATCCCATTGGAATACTTTGGTTAGGTACTTCTCTCGCCTGCTATACATCATCCTGCCAGTGACCTGGTCGGCCTGTATACAGCAACTCACCATCTCCATGAGCCGCTCGACGTTCTCGAAGTCCACCTGCGTCAGCTCGTCCAGCAGGTTGATTCTGGGGATGAAGAAGTGTGGAAGGAAGCGCTGCTGTATGTGCTGCCGCATCCGCAGCGCCAGCCGATAGAGCAGCACCTCCTCCACACCCTCGTACCAATCCACCACGCCCTGCTGGTCCAGCTCCCAGAACAGCACCGTCTGAGGGCAGCAGCAGCTCAGCACACTCAGTCGGGACAACCCTCAGACCACTCCACCACGCCCTGCTGGTCCAGCTCCCAGAACAGCACCGTCTGAGGGCAGCAGCAGCTCAGCACACTCAGTCGGGACAACCCTCAGACCACTCCACCACGCCCTGCTGGCCCAGCTCCCAGAACAGCACCGTCTGAGGGCAGCAGCAGCAGCAGCACACTCAGTCGGGACAACCCTCAGACCACTCCACCACGCCCTGCTGGTCCAGCTCCCAGAACAGCACCGTCTGAGGGCAGCAGCTCAGCACACTCAGTCGGGACAACCATCAGACCACTCCACCACGCCCTGCTGGTCCAGCTCCCAGAACAGCACCGTCTGAGGGCAGCAGCAGCTCAGCACACTCAGTCGGGACAACCCTCAGACCACTCCACACGCCCTGCTGGTCCAGCTCCAGAACAGCACCGTCTGAGGGCAGCAGCTCAGCACACTCAGTCGGGACAACCATCAGACCACTCCACCACGCCCTGCTGGTCCAGCTCCAGAACAGCACCGTCTGAGGGCAGCAGCTCAGCACACTCAGTCGGGACAACCATCAGACCACTCCACCACGCCCTGCTGGTCCAGCTCCCAGAACAGCACCGTCTGAGGGCAGCAGCTCAGCACACTCAGTCGGGACAACCATCAGACCACTCCACCACGCCCCTGCTGGTCCAGCTCCCAGAACAGCACCGTCTGTGAGGCAGCAGCAGCAGCAGCAGCTCAGCACACTCAGTCGGGACAACCCTCAGACCACTCCACCACGCCCTGCTGGACCAGCTCCCAGAACAGCACCGTCTGAGGGCAGCAGCAGCAGCAGCTCAGCACACTCAGTCGGGACAACCCTCAGACCACTCCACCACGCCCTGCTGGACCAGCTCCCAGTATGAGGCCAGGAACAACTTAACATACTGAGGGACAAGGATTGTGATCTGTCAGCATTATTATCTGTAGGCGGCTACAACGAGGATACACTAGTACAACCAAAGCCTTGCAACGACTATGATTGGTGAGACATAATATGCGCCAGCAGCACCGTATGTGGGCACAGGCATGCATACAGCTCAGCTGAATGCCTGTCCTGTTAGCTGTAACGGAGCGCTGATCTGATTTACAGCACCGACACAGTGTGCCGACCTGTTGCCTGCTGCACTGCCTCCGGTGATGCCAGCCGGGCAAGCGTAGGGCCTCTGCCGTGTATATAAGCACCTTCGCTCACACGTCGAGTCAGTTCAGTGGTCGAGCGAGTACCCCGCTACACTTCTCTCCACCTTCGTTGAGCTGCGGTCTATCGCCTCGCTGCTACTCGTCAATGAAGTGCTCTTGGTCACACAGTCGTCCCCCTCAGGGATCTTAGGTCGGCACAATAAGAACATGATGGGGCCCTGTCGCCGGTCTGGTTGACCGGCATGTAAATAGTGGGTTTGTGAGTCGTGACAGTGTGTATTATGAAGTCTCCTGCGAGTCGGTATGTAAGCGTCATAGCGGTGTGTCGTTCAGACTACACCTTTTTAAGTTCAATTTAAAAAGCTGCGTGCGTGCGTGCGTGCGCGCGCGCGCGAGATGGGCTGTCGGGCAGTGTTGTTGGATCATGTTAAACACTTATTTCCCTATATTAAAGGGAATGTTTCACCTTTCTGAAAGTTGTCAAATATACGCTGGTGGTAGTCGAAAATATGAAAGTAAGTGCTGCTGAAAACGATGGCGAAATTTGTTATCTCTCGAAAAATCACTTAACTTTATACAATTAAGGTTTTAAATTTGGTTGTTGACGTCATTATTGAGCTATATAGACCGCCGCTGATTGGATGACAAAGTGGGATTGGCTGACAAAGTGGCTGTCAGCCAATCAGCCTAGACCCCATTTTGCAAATTATAATTAAATTGCTTAAAAAACGGCTAAGTTTTGGGGAAAATGACCTTAGTATTTTCGACATTTCAATAACGGCCAAAGATAATGGCTATCTCAGTTCAAAGCCAATACAAATGTGAAACATTCCCTTTAAACTTGTTCCGTCCCTTGTATTATTATCATTTATATCAGTAAACGATTTCTTGTGGGCGAACTGGTGAGGAGCAGAGCAAAAGAGTGACAAATGGAACTGAGGTGATGCAGACGAGCGGCCGGCTTATCCGACACTGACAGCGGCCTCACACGGAGACATACGGAGACTAGATAACCTGCCCGCAAGGCAAACAATAAACAAATTCACACAAGGCACATTATCACCTCACACTTCGCTTGAACTGCAGATAAAATAATTCAGATTGACATTTTGTTATCGTGGTATAGTGTGTTCAGTTCCTATTCATTACCACATTCTGTCTGGCTCACCTTGGTATAGTAGGAGCGCATGTTGCTTCCCACACCGTACATAGAGCAGCTGCTCTTCGTGATGTACTTTTTGACGAGCCACTTGAATGCCATGTAGGCTCGCCGGTAGTGCTCAGGGATGCTTTCACTCAGACGCACTTCAGCCTATGAAAGAACACGTACGTTGACACATTCAACGCGAACGAGGTGTAGTCCAGTTCAGCAGTCCAGTCCAGTTATAACTTATATTTTATTTCATACAAGGTTTCTAAACAATTCAAAATCAGAAGTTCATGGTGTTATTGGGTGGTATTTAGCCACGGCTATAGCTGGTATAGATCCACCAAATCACAAATTGTAAACAAAATATTCGATTCAATGGGCTCGAAGGCAGCTGAACCAGCAGGGCGCTGAGTGAGAATCCAGCAAAGGTCGCCGATCCGACAGACACACCTGACACCCTGCGAATCGGTGCCTGTTTCTGCGCCGACTGACCTTTGAGAAGGAGTAGCGCCAGAGCAGGTGCGCCTCGCCGCAGGCGCCTCTCCGTGCACGTCCAGACAGGAGCAGGGCACCGGCGGCTTGGGCACCAGGTGGCAGCCCTGCCGCACGATGCCGTCCACCTCGGACCGCGGCGCACTGCCGCGACCTGCCGGCGATGCCTGCAGCTGAGCACAGGCTGAACACTCGTGCAGACCGGCTGACAGGACGTGACACTCGTGCAGACCTGCTGACAGGACGTGACACCTCGTGCAGACCGGCTGACAGGACGTGACACTCGTGCAGACCGGCTGATAGGACGTGACACTCGTGCCAGACCGGCTGACAGGACGTGACACCTCGTGCAGACCGGCTGACAGGACGTGACTCTCGTGCAGACCGGCTGACAGGGACGTGACACTCGTGCAGACCGGCTGACAGGACGTTACACTCGTGCAGACCGCTGACAGGACGTGACACTCGTGCAGATCGGCTGACAGGACGTGACACTCGTGCCAGACCGGCTGACAGGACGTGGCACTCGTGCAGACCGGCTGGCAGGCTGAACACTCGTGCAGACCGGTACAGACTGAACACTCGTGCAGACCGGCTGACAGGCTGAACACTCGTGCAGACCGGCTGACAGGCTGAACACTCGTGCAGACCGGCTGACAGACCTGAACACTCGTGCAGACCGGTTGACAGACCTGAACACTCGTGCAGACCGGCTGACAGGCCTGAACACTCGTGCAGACCGGCTGACAGGCTGAACACTCGTGCAGACCGGCTGACAGACCTGAACACTCGTGCAGACCGGCTGACAGACCTGAACACTCGTGCAGACCGGCTGACAGGCTGAACACTCGTGCAGACCGGCTGATAGGCTGAACACTCGTGCAGACCGGCTGATAGGCTGAACACTCGTACAGACCGGCTGACAGACCTGAACACTCGTGCAGACCGGCTGACAGACCTGAACACTCGTGCAGACCGGCTGACAGGCTGAACACTCGTGCAGACCGGCTGACAGCTGAACACTCGTGCAGACCGGCTGATAGGACGTGACACTCGTGCAGACAGACCGGCTGACAGGACGTGACACTCGTGCAGACAGGCTGACAGGACTGACACTCATGCAGACCGGCTGATAGGATATGACACTCGTGCAGCCGCTGATAGGGACGTGACACTCCGTGCAGACCGGCTGACAGGACGTGACACTCGTGCAGACCGGGTGATAGGACGTGACACTCGTGCAGACCGGCTGACAGGACGTGACACTCGTGCAGACCGGCTGACAGACTGAACACTCGTGCAGAACGGCTGACAGGCTGAACACTCGTGCAGACTGGCACAGACTGAACACTCGTGCAGACCGGCGCAGACTGAACACTCGTGCAGACCGGCTGACAGGCTGAACACTCGTGCAGACCGGCTGACAGGACGTGACACTCGTGCAGACCGGCTGATAGGACGTGACACTCGTGCAGACCGGCTGATAGGACGTGACACTCGAGCAGACCGGCTGACAGACTGAACACTCGTGCAGACCGGCTGACAGGCTGAACACTCGTGCAGACCGGCTGGCAGGCTGAACACTCGTGCAGACCGGCTGACAGGCTGAACACTCGTGCAGACCGGCTGACAGGCTGAACACTCGTGCAGACCGGCTGACAGGCTGAACACTCGTGCAGACCGGCTGACAGGCTGAACACTCGTGCAGACCGGCTGGCAGGCTGAACACTCGTGCAGACCGGCTGACAGGCTGAACACTCGTGCAGACCGGCTGACAGGCTGAACACTCGTGCAGACCGGCTGATAGGACGTGACACTCGTGCAGACCGGCTGACAGACCTGAACACTCGTACAGACCGGCTGACAGGCTGAACACTCGTGCAGACCGGCTGACAGGACGTGACACTCGTGCAGACCGGCTGACAGACCTGAACACTCGTGCAGACCGGCTGACAGGACGTGACACTCGTGCAGACCGGCTGACAGGCTGAACACTCGTGCAGACCGGCTGATAGGCTGAACACTCGTGCAGACCTGCTGACAGGCTGAACACTCGTGCAGACCGGCTGACAGGACGTGACACTCGTGCAGACCGGCTGACAGGCTGAACACTCGTGCAGACCGGATGACAGGACGTGACACTCGTGCAGACCGGCTGACAGGCTGAACACTCGTGCAGACCGGCTGAACACTCGTGCAGACCGGCTGACAGGCTGAACACTCGTGCAGACCGGCTGGCAGGACGTGACATGGGTATCATCCAGTCAGCAGCTGATCACGGCTTCGTGGTCATTCAGTAGAAACGCGGGCAAGTTCTTTGAATGTCAGCAAGGCGTAGCCGAGTGTATCATTAAAAGTCAAACATCCAAAGTCAGACGTGCAGGAAATAGCTGCAGTTCTACACGTGATCATTTTCTCGTCCCCTTTTGTAGTACGTCTGATCGCTGAGTGACCCCTTCCAAGGGGGGGGGGCGACCTCACCTGGTTTTGAAGCGGCGCGCGTCCCTCGGCCACTGAGGACAGACCAGCGCCGTCACGAAGTCCCCATAGAATATGGTCGGCAGCTTGAAGAAGCACTGCGACACACACACGAACATGGAGGCGCAGAAGGCGGACAGCGCCACGTAGGCGATCATGAACCAGATATGGAGCGTGTCCGCCTGTTCGTCGGTCTCGGGCCGGTGCAGTGTCAGCAGCACCAGCAGCACGGGAAGCACCAGCGCCATCGGCAGGAGCAGCGTCACCGTGTAGTAGATGGAGCAGCACGCGCCGCCCGAACACTTGCGCACCTGGCGGCAGCGCGGTGAAACATCAGG
>JAXIVJ010007518.1:0-60426 GCA_036785665.1 Chirona hameri | reverse complement strand
AGAACGCGCCCATAATTTGCAAGTTATTGAGAAAATCGGGAGGGGAGGGGGGGGGGGGGGGGGGGGGGCAGACACACTGGCTGCGCAGAAATTCACACAAAGACAGATAATTGCCTTGAAGGGCGCACACCCGATCGACAGAGGCACACCCAGTATTGGGCTAACATTTTGCAGGGGCTCCTCTCCTTCCGCACGTGCTCGTCGTCACTTTAAACATTTTGTGGGGCTCCAGGACAGTAAGTCGGACTGGGGGCTCCAGGTACAGTAGTCAGACTCGGCTCCAGGACAGTAGTCAGACTGGGCTCCAGGGACAAGTAGTCAGACCTGGTCTCCAGGACAGTAGTCAGACTGGGCTCCAGGACAGTAGACCAGACTGGGCTCTGGACAGTAGTCAGATTTGGCTCCAGGACAGTAGTCAGACTGGGCTCAGGGACAGTAGTCAGACTGGGCTCCAGGGACAGTAGTCACGACTAAACTACAGGACAGTAGTCATCCTGGGCTCCAGGACAGTAGCCAGACTGGGCTCCAGGGACAAAAGTAAGAACTGGGCTCCAGGACATAGTCATACTGGGATCCAGGACAGTAGTCAGCCTGGGCTCCAGGACAGTAGTCAGATTGGGCTCCAGGACAGTAGTCAGACTGGGCTCCAGGACAGTAGTCAGACTGGCTCCAGGACAGTAGTCAAACTAAGCTCCAGGACAGTAGTCAGACTGGGCTCCAGGACAGTAGTCAGACTGGACTCCAGGGACAGTAGTCATACTGGCTCCAGGACAGGAGTCATACTGTTGCTCACAGGACAGTAGTCATACTAGGGCTCCAGGGTAGCAGTATTCAGACTGGGCTCCAGGACAGAAGTCATACTGTGCTCCCAGGACAGTAGTCATACTTGTGCTCCAGGACAGTAGTCCATACTGTGCTCCAGGACAGTAGACATACTGTGCTCCAGGACAGTAGTCATACTGGGCTCCAGGACAGTAGTCAGACTGGGCTCCAGGACAGTAGTCAGACTGGGCTCCAGGACAGTAGTCCAGACTGGGCTCCAGACAGTAGTCATACTGGGCTCCAGGACAGTAGTCATACTAGGTTCCAGAATAGTAGTCATACAGGGCTCCATGACAGTAGTCAAACTGGGCTCCGAGACAGTAGTCAGACTGGGCTCCAGGACAGTAGTAAGACTGGGCTCCAGTACAGTAGACAGATTGGGCTCCAGGACAGTAGTCAGACTGGGCTCCAGGACAGTAGTCATACTGGGCTCCAGGGACAGTAGTCAGCCTGGGCTCCAGGACAGTAGTCAGACCTGGGCTCCAGGACAGTAGTCAGACTGGGCCTCCAGGACAGTAGTCATACTGGGCTCAGGACAGTAGACAGACTGCGTGTTCCGGGACAGTAGTCAGACTGCGGTTCAGGGGACAGTAGTCAAGACTGGGCTCCAGGGCAGTAGACAGACTGGGCTCCAGGACAGTAGTCATACTGGGCTCCAGGACATTAGACAGACTGGCCTCAGGACAGTAGTCATACTGGGCTCCAGGACAGTAGACAGACTGCGGTTCCGGGGACAGTAGTCAGACTGCGGTTCCGCGGACAGTAGTCTGACTGGGCTCCAGGACAGTATTCAGCCTGGGCTCCAGGACAGTAGTCATACTGGGCTCCAGGACGTAGACAGACTGGGCTCCAGGGCAGTAGTCAGACTGGGCTCCAGGACAGTAGTCATACTGGGCTCCAGGACAGTAGTCTCAGACTGGGCTCCAGGAAGTAGTCATACTGGGCTCCAGGACAGTAGTCAGACTGGACTCCGGGACAGTAGTCAGACTGGGCTCCAGGACAGTTATCAGACTGGGCTCCAGGACAGTAGTCAGCCTGGGCTCCAGGACAGTAGTCACGACCTAGGCTCCAGGACAGTAGGTCATACTGGGCTCCAGGACAGTAGTCAGACTGGACTCCGGGGACAGTAGTCATACTGGGCTCCAGGACAGTAGTCATACGTGGGCTCCAGGACAGTAGTCAGACTGGGCTCCAGGACATGTAGTCATACTGGGTTCCAGTGGCAGTAGTCAGACTGCGGATCCGGGACAGTAGTCAGCCTGGGCTCCAGGACAGTAGTCAGCCTGGGCTCCAGGACAGTAGTCACACTGGGCTCCAGGACAGTAGTCAGGACTGAGCTCCAGGACAGTAATTACGACTAGCCTCCAGGACAGTAGTCAGACTGGGCTCCAGGAACAATAGTCATACTGAGCTCCAGGACAGTATTCAGACTGGGCTCCAGGACAGTAGTCATACTGGGCTCCAGGACAGTAGTCAGACTGGGCTCCAGGACAGTAGTCAGCCTGGGCTGCAGGTCAGTAGTCAGGCTGGGCTCCAGGACAGTAGTCACGACTGGGCTCCAGGACAGTATTCATACTGGGCTTCAGGGCAGTAGTCAGACTGGGCTCCAGGACAGTAGTCAGCCTGGGCTCCAGGACAGTGGTCATACTGGGCTCCAGGACAGTAGTCATACTGGGCTCCAGGACAGTAGTCAGACTGAGCTCCAGGACAGTAGTGGGACTGGGCTCCAGGACAGTAGTCAGACTGGGCTCCAGGACAGTAGTCAGACTGGGCTCCAGGGCAGTAGTTACACTGGGCTCCAGGACAGTAGTCAGACTGGGCTCCAGGACAGTAGTCAGACTGGACTCCAGGGCAGTAGCCAGACTGGGCTCCAGGGCAGTAGTCAGACTGGGCTCCAGGACAGTAGTCATACTGGGCTCCAGGACAGTAGTCATACTGGGATCCAGGACAGTAGTCAGACTGGGCTCCAGGACAAAAGTCAGACTGGACTCCGGGACAGTAGTCAGTTTGGGCTCCAGGACAGTAGCCAGTCTGGGCTCCAGGACAGTAGTCAGACTGCGGTTCCGGGACATTAGTCACGACTGGGCTCCAGGACAGTAGTCATACTGGGCTCCAGGACAGTAGTCAGACTGGGCTCCAGGACAGTAGTCAGACTGGGCTCCAGGACAGTTATCAGACTGGGCTCCAGGACAGTAGTCAGACTGGGCTCCAGGACAGTTATCAGACTGGGCTCCAGGACAGTAGTCATACTGGGCTCCAGGACAGTAGTCAGACTGGGCTCCAGGACAGTAGTCAGACTGGGCTCCAGGACAGTAGTCAGACTGCGGTTCCGGGACAGTAGTCGGACTGGGCTCCAGGACAGTAGTCAGACTGGGCTCCAGGACAGTAGTCAGACTGGGCTCCAGGACAGTAGTCAGACTGGGCTCCAGGACAGTTATCAGACTGGGCTCCAGGACAGTAGTCAGACTGGGCTCCAGGACAGTAGTCAGCCTGGGCTCCAGGACAGTAGTCAGACTGGACTCCGGGACAGTAGTCATACTGGGCTCCAGGACAGTAGTAATACTGGGCTCCAGGACAGTAGTCAGACTGGGCTCCAGGGCAGTAGTCAGACTGGGCTCCAGGACAGTAGTCAGACTGCGGTTCCGGGACAGTAGTCAGACTGGGCTCCAGGACAGTTATCAGACTGGGCTCCAGGACAGTAGTCAGACTGGGCTCCAGGACAGTAGTCAGCCTGGGCTCCAGGACAGTAGTCAGACTGGACTCCGGGACAGTAGTCATACTGGGCTCCAGGACAGTAGTCATACTGGGCTCCAGGACAGTAGTCAGACTGGGCTCCAGGACAGTAGTCATACTGGGTTCCAGGGCAGTAGTCAGACTGCGGTTCCGGGACAGTAGTCAGCCTGGGCTCCAGGACACTAGTCAGCCTGGGCTCCAGGACAGTAGTCACACTGGGCTCCAGGACAGTAGTCAGACTGGGCTGGAGCCCAGACTGGGAACTGGTATGGCGCCTGAATATGGCGGCCGACATTGCGAGCGCTCCCAGTTTTCGCCCGTTTTTGTGCGTTCCCCAGTGACTCCCAGCTCTGAGAGTGAGCAGAGACCGAGTTTGGGACAGCAGCGATCTGGTCAGTGACTTTTCATGCCGGGCTTTTCACACCTGTGCCTTTTATCAGTGTCTGCACTTACCGTCCTCCGCCTCGATGTCCGCTGCGGCGCCATGCCGGGCGTCCCGCTCGCCGGTGCACCGGAATTCTATCGGTTTCGGAAGAGCCGCGGAGCCGAATCGCACCAATCAGCGCAGCCACCGACAGTCCACTGTATTCTACCGGACCTGGTGCTGGGTCAGCCCGAGCCTCCCGAGCGGCTGCGGCCGGCCTGGCTCAGCGGAGGCGTCGCCAGGCCCTGGTGCGGGGGAGCTGCCGTGCCGCCCTCCCGGCAGGAACCGGTGAAGGGAAGGAGAGCCGCACCTCGCCGAAACGGACGAGGCACGCACCGTGGCACTCGCGCCGGACGCCGAGTGCAGCTGCGTCGACACCGACTAGAGAGAGATGCGGAATGGCGACACCGCCTGGACCGAGATGCGGTGCGACAACTCCACCGCCAATACTACGACCGCGCCCTGCTACCGGTACCCATCGCGCCGGCAGAGTGCGCCCATGGCAATGGTGCGGTCCGTGTAACGAGCCGGCAGCCGATCCCCGGCGCCGCGCCGAACCAGCCCGACTCAGCTGACCGGTCAGCCGCCGCCGCGGCCCGCTGCCTAGTCCGGCCCGCTCGGCTCACAGAGCGACAGACCTGCCGCCTGGCGGACGGCGGCCTGAGAGATGGCTGCACTAGCAGCGCCACGGCGCGCTCTCGGCTCAGAATCGGTCATCTAAACGTTCGATCCCTTTGCAGTAAACTCGACGACGTCATGATGCTGCTGGAGGACCACCATCTCGACATGCTGTGCTTATCTGAAAGCTGGCTGTCTCCACAGATTGACAATCAGTTTTTAACCTTCCCTGGATACGGCGTGCTCCGGCGTGATCGTGTTGGCCGCCGCGGTGGCGGCGTCGCTATCCTGCATCGAGTGGAGATCCAGGCTAAGGAACTCACCATGCCCGCAGACGGTCCCCTGGAATCGCTATGGATTTCGGCGATTTGGCAGGGTGGCCAGCCGATTACGGTGGGCGTCGTTTACCGCCCACCGGACAGCCCGGTGACGCCAAGCCTGAACCACCTGCAGGATCAGCTGCGCGCCGCTCTGTGCGCAAACAGACCGGTCTTCATGTTGGGCGACACTAACTTCAACGTCTTGGACATCACTTCCTCCAACACGCGCCGTTATCTGGATACCATCAAGGAGCTGAACATGGTGCAGCTGGTTGACGGGCCCACCCATCTTCACCCAGCGCCATCTACGCTGGACCATGTCGTCACAAACCTGAGAGATCCGCCACCAGATGTCACTATCCTACCGGACGCTATTAGCGACCACCAGCCGGTAATCGCCAGCGTGCCGCTCGGACGAGTGCGACGACCTCCGCAGTGGCGCACCGTGCGCAGCTGGCGACGCGCAGACTGGAATGCCATCAACTATGACCTACTCACCTCGGACTGGAGCCAGGTAGACGGGGCCACCGACGTCAATGCCTGTGTGCGGCACTTCATGGGCGTGTGGAACGTCGTGATGGATCGCCACTGTCCACCGAGGCGAGTGCGCATGTCCAGGCCGTGCTGTCCCTGGTTGGCCGAGGACCCGACCCTGCGAGCGCTGATGTCCGAGCGGGACTCTGCTCGTGACACCTGGCTGTGCTTGCGTACGTCAGAAGCCAAGGATGATTTTACCCGGCTTCGCAACCAGGTTAAGAGCCGTCTGATCGCAGCAAGACGCCAGTTCCTGTGTAGCGAGTTGGTGTCGGGGGAACGCCGCAACTTCTGGTCCAACTTCAAGAGGTTCGCCAAGGCGCCCCCGATGCCAGCCGGGAACGCGTCCGCAGAGACACCGGAAGAAGCTGAAGCAGCGGCGGAAGAGATGAACCGCTACTTCGCCGCGGTGGGGCCGCGCATCGCCAACGACCTCCAGAGCGCAGTCGACGCCGGCCGCTCGAACCTGAGGCCACCTACCGTCTGCGCTGCGGGTTTCCGGTTTCAGCCGGCGACACTCCCAGAACTGTCTCGCTGTGTTGGACGGATGAGCTCGTCGCGCGCGTTAGGGCTGGACGAGGTTCCACTCGCGGCGGTGCGTGAATGCTTTCCTGTGATAGGGCCGCATTTATTACGTCTTGTGAACTTGTCACTGATAACGAAAGTGTTCCCCGAACAGTGGAAGATGGCTTGTGTTGTCCCAATTCCCAAATCTGGTGACCCAAGAGTACCATCCAATAACCGACCCATATCGTTGCTAAGTGTGCTATCAAAGATTTTGGAAAAGGTGGCCTGCTGCCAACTGACCACCTATCTACACTCTGCACACTTGCTTAACCCATCTCAGTACGCCTAGGTCACGCCACTCCACCGAGGATGCCGTGCTCGACGCTGTCGAGCGCCTGGTCACCAACACCGACAACGGACTGATTTCGTCGGTAACGACGATTGATCTTTCGAAGGCGTTCGACAGCGTCGATCACGGCGTTCTCCTCACCAAGCTATCTTGGTATGGTATTGACGTGGATTGGTTTGGGAGCTACCTGAGCGGTCGTCGGCAGATTGTGCGTGGCGGACGGCTAGCTCTACCTATGTCTTGCGGTGTGCCGCAGGGTTCGATCATCGGACCAATCCTCTTCATCATGTTCACCAACGACCTTTCCGGACATCTGACTCATGGCCACCTCATCTCATACGCCGATGATACTATGCACCTCGACTGCGCGTCCCCTGACAGACTAGGTCTTGACTCTCTCAAAAATAGACTAGAGCTCACACTCAGTGAGCTCAAGTCCTGGTTTAGCGCGAACTCACTGAAAATGAATGAGAAGAAAACGGATTTTCTGCTTATCGGATCCAAGCCAAATTTGAAAAAATCCACGGACTTCCACTTCATCATTGACGGTTTGGCCGTACATTCATCCAAAAAGGTAACAATTTTGGGCGTAATAGTAGACACCTGTCTGTCATGGGACGAGCACGTCACGCGGGTGATCCAAAAATGCAATGGCATTCTGGTCTCTCTGTACAAAATTCGTCATTACTTTTCGACAGACATTCTAAAGACTCTCATTCAGGCGTACGTATTTCCTCACATCACGTACTGCCTCTGCGTATGGGGTGGGGCAGCCAAGGGTCAGCTCCAAAGAATCCAAAAAGTCATCAACTTTTCGGCTAGAATCATCTCTGGAACCAAAAAATACGAACATATCACCCCGGCTTTAAATTCTCTCGGATGGCCGAGGATCGCAACCCTGGTGGCACACCGTGACGCAATCAAGACCTACAAGGCACTGAGGGAAGAGGGCGCGCCTATCGAGATCCGCGCGCTGTTTACGGCGCGTGCGGCTGTCTCCTCCCGCGAGACACGCTCGTCGGAGAGCGGAGACCTCCACCTCCGCAAATGCAAACTTACTGCCACCCAAAAGGCTTTCTCATATCGCGCGGCCTCAGCTTGGAACCGTTTACCATCCTCTGTCAGATCTGCTCCGACTCTGGGCGCTTTTAAAGCGGCTGTTCGTGAGACCGTGGAGTGAGGAAATGTGTTTTTTATCTTTTTGACCAATCCACTGCTTTTGTGATGTTAGTATATGTGACGTTGGTATGTGCATTGTTAACGCGAATTGTGCTGTCTTACATTGACAGGCAATTTTTCAGCCTGTTGGCAGTTCTTGTATAATTGACGTGAGATTGTAATACCCACCTTGTGGATTGTCTTGAATATATGAACATGAACTGGGCTCCAGGACAGTAGTTACGACTAGCCTCCAGGACAGTCGTCAGATTGGGCTCCAGGACAGTAGTCAGACTGGGCTCCAGGACAGTAGTCAGCCTGGGCTCCAGGACAGTAGTCAGACTGGACTCCGGGACAGTAGTCATACTGGGCTCCAGGACAGTAGTCATACTGGGCTTCAGGGCAGTAGTCAGACTGGGCTCCAGGACAGTAGTCAGTCTGGGCTCCAGGACAGTAGTCATACTGGGATCCAGGACAGTAGTCATACTGGGCTCCAGGACAGTAGTCAGACTGAGCTCCAGGACAGTAGTGGGACTGGGCTCCAGGACAGTAGTCAGACTGGGCTCCAGGACAGTAGTCAGACTGGGCTCCAGGACAGTAGTCAGATTGGGCTCCAGGACAGTAGACAGACTGGGCTCCAGGACAGTAGTCAGACTGCGGTTCCGGAACAGTAGTCAGACTGGGCTCCAGGACAGTTATCAGACTGGGCTCCAGGACAGTAGTCAGACTGGGCTCCAGGACAGTAGTCAGCCTGGGCTCCAGGACAGTAGTCAGACTGGACTCCGGGACAGTAGTCATACTGGGCTCCAGTACAGTAGTCAGACTGGACTCCAGGACAGTAGTCAGATTGGGCTCCAGGACAGTAGTCAGACTGTGCTCCAGGACAGTAGTCATACTGGGCTTCAGGACAGTCGTCAGACTGGGCTCCAGGACAGTAGTCATACTGGGCTCCAGGACAGTAGTCAGACTGGGCTCCAGGACAGTAGTCATACTGGGTTCCAGGGCAGTAGTCAGACTGCGGTTCCGGGACAGTAGTCAGCCTGGGCTCCAGGACACTAGTCAGCCTGGGCTCCAGGACAGTAGTCACACTGGGCTCCAGGACAGTAGTCAGACTGGGCTCCAGGACAGTAGTTACGACTAGCCTCCAGGACAGTAGTCAAACTGGGCTCCAGGACAGTAGTCAGACTGGGCTCCAGGACAGTAGTCAGCCTGGGCTGCAGGTCAGTAGTCAGGCTGGGCTCCAGGACAGTAGTCACGACTGGGCTCCAGGACAGTATTCATACTGGGCTTCAGGGCAGTAGTCAGACTGGGCTCCAGGACAGTAGTCAGCTTGGGCTCCAGGACAGTAGTCATACTGGGCTCCAGGACAGTAGTCATACTGGGCTCCAGGACAGTAGTCAGACTGGGCTCCAGGACAGTAGTCAGATTGGGCTCCAGGACAGTAGACAGACTGGGCTCCAGGACAGTAGTCAGCCTGGGCTCCAGGACAGTAGTCACGACTAAACTCCAGGACAGTAGTCACGACTGGGCTCCAGGACAGTAGTCAGACTGGGCTCCAGGACAGTAGTCAGATTGGGCTCCAGGACAGTAGTCAGGCTGGGCTCCAGGACAGTAGTCACGACTAGCCTCCAGGACAGTAGTCAAACTGGGCTCCAGGACAGTAGTCAGACTGAGATTCCGGGACAGTAGTAAGACTAGGCTCCAGGACAGTAGGCATACTGGGCTCTAGGACAGTAGTCATACTGGGCTCCAGGACAGTAGTCAGACTGGGCTCCAGGACAGTAGTCAGACTGAGCTCCAGGACAGTAGTCAGACTGCGATTCCGGGACAGTAGTCAGACTGGGCTCCCCTCTTGGATTACGCCCGAGGGAAAAACGGTGCTGCTCAAGTACACCAGCGACGAGAGCGGCTACGCCTCCGTGGTGTCCATCTCGCCCTGACCGGTGGCGCCTTTCCGCCACAAACGACGCCGCGTCACCTCCACCGGTTCACAAGGGGCGATAGTAGCGTCATCTGGAAAGCTGAACTTCCCTGACGGACAATAGAGGACGCTAGCTCTAAACGCGCTGTTCTAACACTATTTCGTGGTGCGTGACCGACTGGTTATTGATTCAATACTGATTGAATCGATTGGAATCGTTTAATCAATCAAAATTCCTTGAGAGAAAAAAAATGATTAACTACCAGATCTTTTGATTCATGAATGGTGATTGAATCAATTGATTTGATTGAATCAATTCAAGGCTGATTGAATCCAAAGTCAAATATTTAACGATTCTTAACTATTCAAGTACACTGGTAACTTGTGCAAATACATGCAGTCCCAGTGGCTACATTAATTAATACTGAAATAGTGTTGCGGTAACAATGTTCTAGGATCATATATATGTATGTTTCCATGTTTATTGATTTGACACAAATTCATCACATATATTTTAATGTTGAATCAAACGTGAATCGATTAAAATATTTGTTTTGATTCTTTGAATGGGAAAGAATCAATTCTCAAAATTGTAAAACCGTGAATCGAACGGTGATTGAATCATTCAGATTACAAAATAAATCATGATTGAATCATTCCAAAAAAAAGTTTAATCACTAACCAGTCTGGTGCATGAACGTGCTTAATCGTGCATGCTGTTGCTTTGAACTTGTGGAGAGAATGAAATGATAATTGGTCGTTGTTTGGATTTTGTGTGAAATGTGCCCTGACTGGTCTTAAAGGTGGCCGCACAAGCCTTCCAAGACTGGGAACGCACTACTCCCGGTCCTTGGTCCGTGAGCAAAGCACCCACACAAGTTGTGGCCAACTTGAGGATGGTTGACCTGTTCACCCGTTAACCCGTTAACACATTGACATTGGTCCGTAGATAACTCAGCCCGCTAACCCATTCACCCGTCATGCTGTCAATCGTTCAACACGCCACCCGTCCACCCGTCAAGCTGTCAATCGTCCAACACGCTATCCGTTCACCCGTCAAGCTATCAATCCGTCAACACGCTTCCCGTTAACCCGTCAAGCCATCAATCCGTCAACACGCTAACCGTTCACCCGTCAAGCTGTCAATCCGTCAACACGATACCCGTTCACCCGTCAAGCTGTCAATCCGTCAACACGATACCCGTTCACCCGTCAAGCTGTCAATCCGTCAACACTCTACCCTTTCACCCGTCAAGCTGTCAATCCGTCAACACGCTACCCGGTTACCCGTCAAGCTGTCAATCCGTCAACACGCTAATCCGTAGAGTCATTGACCCGATAAGCCACTCATTTCATTTTGAGAGGCAACTCTAAAGATGATTAATGCCATCCCGCTAAAAACTAGGTGCCTTGTTCAGATGTTCATAGTCTTGCTTTTAGTTTTAGGAGGGCATGCAAGGTATGTAATCGTCTAAATTGCATTTTATTAGCGCGGTGACCTATGTACAACTGACTCTACAACATACGAGCCACTATGTGGACGTTGTAACGAAGCTTAAATAAATAAATAAATAAAATAAATGAACATCTGAACATACTGCCACCAAATCACCATGACGTGAGGCAATTTTTTAAGTTGACCTAACCCGGTCACCATCAATATGTTTCGAAGTGCCTTGACGAGACAAACACGATAGTTTAGAAATTATTACTCTTTGTTCAACCGACACAAAGCTATTCACGAAAAACCTTTTGGAAGAAAAAGCCATCGTGACCTTTGGTGACCTCTAGAGTCTGGAGCCTAACACATTGACCAGGACACCAACGACAACTGGATTTTTCAAGGGCTTTCGATTGTTTTTTTTTATGTTCCTAGCTTTCATAGGTCCCGAGATGTTGAGGGTTTCTGGAGCAAAGTCCTTTACTTTGAAAATTTGACGTTTAATGACTTCTGGTGACCTCAATATTGACCTGAACCAACAGTGTCCGGAGTAACTTCGAATGTTCTTGTCAAGAGGTTTCGAACGATTTTCTTCGCGTCAATATTTGAGGCTCCAGAGGTCAAAAAGAAAAAAGGCCGTTTTTTTGCTAAATTGTTTTTGCTATTAACTTTTTACTTAATCAAGATAACGTAAAACTGTGTACGCCATTGTGTTTATCTTGTCAAGGCGCTTCGAATGATATACATGGTGACCTTGTTAAGTCAACTTAAAAATTTGACCTCAGGTCAAGGTCAAGTGGTCACCCAAGCAGGACATGTTGCATATGAGAAGACGTATCTCGACAAGACAAACACGTTGATGTCTGTTTTACTTCTCTATCTTTATTAGGTCGGGAGTTATTGACAACAAGTGATGGTGACCTCGCATGACCTCAAATGACCCAATAGGGGTCACTGAACAAAAATTACACTTGAATCATCAATAATATCCTATAATAACATGATCCAGAAGTAATTGGACTAATATCATGCATATCCTTGAAATAGGAAGCATTTGTATATTTCCCCATTGACTTACTATGGGGAGGTTACGAAATTGACCTGACCTTAAGTCACCGATATCAAAATTCCGAGATATACGAACTGTAAGTACTTATGCCTTCATGACATCCTGTAAGTTTCAAACTGATCGGTGAAAAACTCTAGCTTTGGCACAACTGCAAACATTTTTGGAGGTGGGGTCACTTGACCTGGTTTGGTGACCTGACCTGAGATGACCCGAGGTTATTTTGTTTTTCAAAGTGTGCGCAATTGATGTCCTAACAGGTGTGGCAAAACCCGGCGGCGCTGCGCGCTGCCGTTGTTTCGCTATCTATGAAAAACCTGAGGGGGGGGGGGCGGAAATCAACCCCCTGCAGTGCGCGGGTTAAAGCACCAATACCATTAACCTCAAGTGAGTGCCATCGGGGATGAGGGAGGCGGAAATGGCACGGCAGCGCCACTTGAAAAACACATGAGGCGACACCACCGGGCCACGCCACAGCACGGGCTCTAAATGAAAGGTTCTTAACATGATGGAAAGTCCAGTCGGCACGGCAGCAGTGCTCGGAGTTCACCTGACGTGACATGCGAGGTGCACTGAGTTTTATGCGTGTGTGGAAGTGTGAAAGTGCATGCTGATGTGTTTTGTATTGTACCCTGTGTAACCTGCCAACATGACAAACAACTGTAAAAACCTCATTCGTGTGGATAGTTCATGCTTTAATACATACATACCCGAGGCACACTGCCCGCCGAGGAGTCCCTCGGGACACCCGCCGCCCCGTGCCGCATGCGGCTCAGAGTTCGTCCGAGGCTGCAAGACATGGATATGACGGGAGAACACACGGACATGCCCGGCAGCGCTGCTCAGTGTTCAGCAGAGGCAACGTTGCCATGTGGCGGGTTCAAGCCAGGCAGGAATTCACCGGGGAATATAGGGCAGCAACACGGCATAACCCCACCAGCTCTACCAGCCGGCTGACAGAGCCGGCTCCACTCACCGCACCAGCAGCACCGTGCCGTGACACCTGCCGTGACACCTGCCCCGACCAGCCGTCCACGCACTGACAACTCGTCCCCGGCACGCACCTGACCTCACGTCAGGCCACGTTGCCGCACGCGGGCCTCAAAAGCCAATCACAGGGCCGAATGAGCCAGCGCGGCACCATTACTAGCCGTTTTCACGAAGGATTTTGAGTTTCGGCGATTGGAGCGTTTGGGGCGTTTGGGCCGTTTGGGGCGATTGGGGCGTTTGGGGTAAATGGGTCTATAGCTCGTAAGAACACGGCTTTTCCCAGTGATTTTTGATAGCAATCGCAATTTTATGAATTAATGTATGAAATACACTGATAAAATTTTTCACTCCCAGCTTACTCTCCTCTACTACTCTACTCTCCTACTACTCCATACCTATCCGCTTTCAGTGGTGAATTATAAAAAAATAACTCCCAGCTTACTCATCTACTCTTCTATTACTCCCTGCATATCCGCTTTCTGCGGCGCGAGACTGGGGTAGAGAGTCGGACGGGAGTAAACATTTGCCCAAATTACTCCCACAAAAAACCACGGACCTACTCCCATCCTATCCTATGGAAACCCCCAATGCACTCCCTAGTTAGTCCATTGTTAGGCCAAGGTTAGCACATGTTTACTCCCCAAATACCCCATACTATCGAGGGTTTCGAGTCGTGTCGTGTCGCGTCCGCCATGTTGAATTGAAGTATTGCGTGGTCAGGCTTGCGCAGCCGTGGTTCGTATACCCCATGCAAGTGAAGTGTTATAGGTATGTTAATTTATGTTTTATCGATTTCAACCTCGCATATTTTTTCCCTTTGAGAGAGTGAAAGATAAACTGTGTGTGTCTACGTTACAAGTTCAATTATATTTCCGGGTCATGGTACCGAGGCCAGCCTATAAGGAAGGCAATGTGCAAACCTATCGCGATATAACTATATGGTCTGTTCCACATATCTGCTGCCTTATTTAATTTGCAGCATGCAAGTTTATTTGACTTGAGTCTATTTTTGCTTGGTAAAATTTCAGTAAACCTCACTCTTACATGTACTCTCTTGAATGTCTCAGACTTCGGGCAGAATTACAGTTAGGTAGCTAGTTAATTACTTGAATTTGTGCAGAGTTACCTATTCATTACATGAGACAATTCCCCACCAGCTCTGTACTTCCCCAACCAACAATTGTAAGATATTTGAAGGGCTTCTTACATTAACATTAAAGGGGTTATTTTTGCCCATAGGATGATGCAAGGAGGATATTTTGCGCCACCAACCTTGGAAAGCTCCACATGTAACCAGTAGCGTACCCAGGATTCACTCCAGGGAGGGGGGGGGGGGGGGCAATTTTTGCTCAGGGGGACGTAAAGTACCCCCACCAAAAAAAATTCACTGGATTTGGCCCACTATATTTTGAAAAGGGCATATTTTCACCATTTTTCTTTTTAAAAAATCAAAAAATCATTCATTTCTTCGACCAAAGGGCGCACGTACAGACCTTCAGGGGGGGGGGGCAGCCTTGGAATTTTGGCCCTTTTCTGGACTTTTTGGGTCCAAAGAATTTTGCTCTCTTCATTTTGTTCTGGAACTTTGCTCTCTCTTCACCTGATCTTACCGACATTGTAGTTAAAATATAATTCCATTTTCCTCACGAATATTTAATATCTACCACAAATCAGGAATTTTTACTTTCCAAGTAAAATAATTTGTCTAAAAATGAAAATCTTAATTTTCCAGACAATAAAATGTTACTCTCCACCTATGAATTTTTACTCTCCGGGACCAGGTCATGAAATGAAAAATCCAACACTGGGGGGGGGGGGGGGCAATTGTCCCGTTTCCCCCCCCCCCCCCTTGTGTACGCCTATGCATGTAACTCAGACATAGGTACTTGGGTAAGGTAAAATATATAAATTTATTTACAATATATGTCAGCTCAGTATTGGTATCAATAAGCTGCCATATGTATAAACACACTGTTTTGATACAATAAGAATAAACAAACATCTTCAATAAACACACCTTGAATAACTTATGTCGGAGACAGTGGCACCATCCCCACTGATACATGTATATCATACATTGTTTCTAGGTTTACTTAATTTCATGTCATGACAATGTGTTTGATTTTCGAGAAAAGCAGTTTTTCTGGTGATTGATTTGGAAATACCTATTATATGCCAGTTATAACCTGGCATTTAAGTGGTTGGAGCTATTTTGATTAATCTGAACACACTGTACAAATTACTTGAAACTATAGGGACAGGGTAAACTCCCATATTTTCAAAATATCCAAACATCAGACTTTTCATGCTATTTGTGGTGTATGCACACACAAGCACTAGCAAAACAACAGCATGAAAAGTCTGATACTTTCTGTGCGATCAACAACTGGAACTCCCTGCTGAACGTGGTAGTTTGCTCAGATTCCACAAACCAGGTCAAGAACCAGCTTGATGAGCATTGGGTGGCGCATCACTATGATGTGCCGTGACTTCGTCAGTGAACAGGCTAGCGTTCAGAGCTCAACGAGACTAGGCAAACCAGGCGCCCAGGCCTCTTCAGTAGTCCTGTCCTATCCATGAGAGTTAGGAGATGTCCCAAAAATATGAGTTTACCCTATTGTTGTAGTCCGAAACCAGTACCTTTCATTTGCAGGCTTACAAACCATGCCATCGCACAATTAAACTGTTAACCGCTATCGGTACGGCGCTGTAGACGCCGGTCACTCTGAAGGGGTGCTTGCATCTAGAATATCGAATGAACTCGACAAAACTCAGGCTCCATATATCCGCAGAAGTTACGGCGCCCCATGTCATCGGAAATTTGTCAAAAGTTCACGGAGTATTGTTTGATATTGTGTGACCAGGGAAAAGCTAATGGACTTCTGTGTTCTTTCCAGACGAGACATCTAAATGTTCGAGTACGCTGTCTGCTATGGTAAGGACCATGATGTTTATCGGCTGGTCACGACAAATAGTAAAACTAAAATTCTGACTGAGGCAAAGCAAGCTTTCAAGCTTGACGGAGAGTACCGGCTCGAGCTTCTGCATGGGAAATTTGGTGTCTATGTCGCGTTGGATGGCTGTGATGATATCCCCGATGAAGGACAGCTGAGGCTTGTGGCGGCATCATATGAAGAACCTCTATCCAGAAGCATGCAAGGGAGCCTGAGCACTGCCGACACCTTGTCCATCCAGTCTTCGGTTTCCTCTGCTGTCACCCAGCTGCTGCCACCGTTCATCCTAAACTGTAAGACAACGTTGTATTTTTTCGCTTCATTCTACATCTGTGCTGTAGTTAAAATTTAGTTATTCTAGTTTTTGCCCACAATTGGTTTAACAAGGTCAATGGCCTTAACGGAAACGGTCTTTATATCGTGGTTCGTATCAGTTCGTCATCCTCAGACATTCTTCAAAGAATGGCTTGTGTTTGGATAGCATCAAGGATTTCCAATGCCTTTATGGCTTGTTCATTTTAGGTCAATAAATGACCTCGTGCTGCAGTGTAGTAAACAAAACCTTTACAGGTGGTACGTTGGGTAGCTTGCTTTCAGTGTGCTAAGTCTGTGTTTCGTTACATGTGCTCAGGCCCGGTCACCAGCACTCCAGTGCAAGCGTGCCGTCGACTCCGTCGACGTTTGTGGGGCAGATGGAGACTCTGGTTGTGTTTGAAGACACTGTGGACGACCCTGTGGTGGAAGCCGACAACCCCCGACGGTAGGTACTCATAATCACAGAGAACATTCATTGATCTCTCTTGTAAAATTTGTTTCGTCGGGCGCCCATAAAAGGGAAATGTTAAAGCTATATATCTCCGACTTGATTATGAACACATCTGTTCATACGTGCTAGTGTCACTGTTTCCTCTTATTTTTTCTTCTTATTTTTCGTCTTTCTTCTAGTACTTATTCTATTTTCTATCTCCTGAATCATGATCCAGGGGAGTTTCATAGAAGATGTAATTCACAATGTATTTGCCTGTTTTAAGCAACATCTTGGTTTCGTGCGGTTGTGTGAAACTGGCCTGCTCATCGTTCATATTTATACAATGGAAGAGGCATTGCATCGTCAGGAGTGTAAGTTACGCTGTATTTAAATGCTGATGTGGTTCACAATACAGTGTAATCCACACCATTCTCTCAGTATCTAAACACTATTATAAAAGCGCCACACCAATATGCAAAGCGGAAATAGCGTCCCTCGATGACCTTACGACTGTATTGCCTTTTATGTCATTAGACCCTAGGTTTCCCGTCCCGTAATAACGGCAACGGTCTGATGATATTCCGAATGGGTGTCGCGACATACATTCATTTTCAGACCATCTACTTTGGACCCTGGACTTCTCCAATTTAGGTTAGCTTAAGTATAGATCAACAAGTGACCTCGTGCTGCAGTGTAGTAAACAAAACCTTTACAGGTGGTACGTTGGGTAGCTTGCTTTCAGTGTGCTAAGTCTGTGTTTCGTTACATGTGCTCAGGCCCGGTCACCAGCACTCCAGTGCAAGCGTGCCGTCGACTCCGTCGACGTCTGTGGGGCAGATGGAGACTCTGGGCTGTGATTCAAGACACTGTGGACGACCCTGTGGTGGAAGCCGACAACCCCCGACGGTAGGTACTCATTATCACTGAGAACATTCATTGATCTTTCTTGTAAAATTTGTTTTGTGGGGTGCACATGAACGGGAACCACCAGTATGCAAAGCAGAAATAGCGTCCCTCGATGACCTTACGACTTTATTGCCTTTTATGTCATTAGACCCTAGGTTTCCCGTCCCGTAATAACGGCAACGGTCTGATGATATTCCGAATGGGTGTCGCGACATTCTTCATTTTTTTCCAGGCAATTGGCTTTGGATCCTGGGCTTTTAAGCCGCGCAACGAGAGACCGACTCCAAAGCAGCACCAAGTTGGCATGGACCGACTGGAGCGACATCATGCAGGCGATCTTTGACACGTACATAGCGGCACACAGAACACCGTAAGACGGCAGCAGATATATTACAGTTTTTGTTTTGTTGTTCGTTCGTGACATAGTTTCAAGGATCAAAGGCTTGATTATTCATTGTTGGCTGATTGTTGATGGTTTAAGAACATTTTTGTATTGTAACGACATGCCAACGGAACATTTACCGAAACATTTTGTTTTTGCACATATCTTTGTTGAGCAATGCTCCTTCGTCAGTCGGGTCATTTGAGGGCCTTGGAACATAAAGCACAAGATGGATATACATGTACTTCAATTACTTCCCTTTACCCTCTGAACAGATTTAAACAAGTATGCAATAACGTGTTGCTTAGCACTTTCTTCTCAACCTGGTGCGCCTGAAAACCCCAATCATCATCATCATCATCCTCAACCTGGAGGATATTAACCTCTGACACACTAGTGAACGTTTTTGTTATACTTAAAGGGAATGTTTCACCTTTGTATTGGTTTTTAACTGAGGTAGCCATTATCTTTGGCCGTTATTGAAATGTCGAAAATACTAAGGTCATTTTCCCCAAACCTTAACCGTTTTTAAGCAATTTAATTTATAATTTGCAAAATGGAGTCTAGGCTGGTCCCGCCGCTGATTGGCTGACAGCCACTTCAAGATTGTTGGTCCTGGAAGTCAGACGACCTGTATTTCTCGAATCTTGGCTGGATTACCGAGTACCATGTAAACAACGGCCAACGCGATAGGTTGCGGTCTAAGTTGAAGTTTTTCACGTTGTTTGAAGTCTCAGTTATGGATTGATTGTTTTTTTTTAAATACAA
Source organism: Chirona hameri (assembly GCA_036785665.1). Lineage (NCBI taxonomy): Eukaryota > Metazoa > Arthropoda > Thecostraca > Balanomorpha > Balanidae > Chirona > Chirona hameri. The sequence continues at coordinate 41,785 of JAXIVJ010007518.1, read as the reverse complement.
TAAATATTGAGCTATCGCAATGCCTCGCACTCGTCATTGTGTTCTGTACACAGTTTCACAATATTTGCATTTAAATCGCCAGCATTGTCTGAAACGATTGTGCTGCCAAATGGCAGCGTTACGGTTTTCTCTATAGCTCTCTATAGCTCAATAATGACGTCATCCCAAATTTAAAAACTTAATTTGTATAAAGTTAAGTGACTTTTCGAGAGAAAAAATATCACCTTCGTTTTCAGCAGCATTTACTTCATATTTTCGACTACAACCAGCGTATATTTGACAACTTTCAGAAAGGTGAAACATTCCCTTAAAGACATGATAGTATTCTAATATGTTATTATGTTGGTGCAAGCTGATCTAATTTTGGGCGACTTAAAATTATATTATTGTTTATGTTGCAGCGAAAATAATTGTCAATGATAACTCTTGGTTGTGAGCGGTTTTTTGTTATTTATTTGAAATCGGTAATCCTAGATCTGTTCGGCAGGAGAGCACCACAAACACCCGCCAGGTGGCAACCGCACGTTGCCTAGCAACGTGCTGTTTAAGTCGTAAGACAGCGGGTTTGACAGCACGTTGCTAGGCAGCGTGCGGCTGCCACCTGGCGGGTGTTTGTGAAGCTCTTCTACCGAACATGACCCCTATCCATAGTCGAGTAAGGCAATAGTGTCGTAGTTGACTATTTTGTCCCAGGTCGATGCCTTTGGTGTTTTGTTGTGACCTCACCAGTCCATCGAACCCATGTTGGCAGGTACGTGGAAGAAAGGGGAAAGGACAAAGCGCCTTATCGGCAGGTCGCTAGTGATCTGATTCACCAGTACCCCTGCATCGTGACAAGTCTAGAAGTGGAGGAGGAAAAGGCCATGGTAAGAAGTAATTGTGTGGTTACGTTATAGCAAAGTTGCACTGTAATGTATGTTATATGCACACCACTGATAAATGGCATTAAGTGTTCTTCGTTTTTGTGTTCTTTAACCCTCGCCCGGGGAGGGGGGAGGGTGGATGCCACCCCCCCCCGGTTTTTCGGGTATAACTCGCGTAGTTATCAGCCGTCTGCGATGCAGCTTTCAGTACTCTACTTCTGAACAATTTGACACATACTCCGACAATTTTGAACTTCTACCCCGCATGACCCGTGACCTGTTTCTCAAGGTCATGTCAGGCGCAACTGGCGTCCCGTAGTATCGATGCTAGTAACTTGTGCAGCTTCCGAGTGTTTGTTGTTCAGGAACATATGTACAGGTGTTTCCAGGTGACGGTTGTGGTTTCCACTGAGATTGTGACCTCGATTGACCTTTTCAGAGGTCAACCGAGTAACACCTCCGATGACCTCAGCTGACTTTTTTGGCTTCTGGCAGTTTCTAGGACATTTTGTGACGCTGATTTCAAATCTCGGATCCATTTTGCATAATTTTATGTTCCACTGGGGTCATGCGCTTCCACGGGTCAACCGAGGTCACTGACCTCAGATGACCTGACATGATTTTTTTGGAATTTGGCAGTTTCTAGGACATTTTGTGACGCTGAATTCAAATTTGGCCACCCTGAAAGGGAATGTTTCACCTTTCTGAAAGTTGTCAGATATACACTGGTTGTAGTAGAAAATATGAAGTAAGTGCTGCTGAAAACGATGGTGATATTTTTTACTCTAAGTCATTTTATACAAATTAAGTTTTTAGATTGGGGCGAATGACGTCATTATTGAACTACAGACCGCCGCTGATTGGCTGACAAAGTGGGACTGGCTGAAAAAGTGGCTGTCAGCCAATCAGCGGCTGCACCAGCCCGGAGTCATTTTGCAAATGATAAATTAAATTGCTTAAAAACGGTTAAGTTTTGGGAAAAATGACCTTAGTAATTTAGGCATTTCAATACTGGCCAAGATAATGGCTATCTCAGTTTAAAACTAATGCAAAGGTGAAACATTCCCTTTAAGCATAATCATGTGCTCATTCACGATTCTAGCTCGAGTAAATTCAATTGCTACGGATTTACAATTTGGATGACTTGGGTCATTGACATGACCTCAGAGGTCACCTAATTACCCATGACCTTAAATCGGGTATCAGCGGCTTCCTCTCGTCACAAGCAACACGCTCGTTTTTTAATCGAAGCTCTAGCTCAGTTAGGGGCGAAACGCCAGGGAGGGTCGTACCACCCCTCCTCTCCCCCCCCCCCCCCCCACCCGGTCACGTAGGTATTTTACCCTACCGGGCGAGGGTTAACCCGCCATTGACTGGGGGGGGGGGGGGGGGGCGTTTAACGCCCCTCCCCCAGTCAATGGCGTGTGCAGGGGCGGATCCAGGGGGGTCATGGTCCCCCAAAAGGTCCTGGAACCATGATTGCCCCCCCCCCCCCCCCAAAGGCCGGAAGTATAGTGGGCGGACGGGTGACGGCCCGCTCTACCCCCCCCCCCCCCCCCCTCCCGTCAATAACTTCTCGCTGACGACTGACGGTCTGCTACCCCCCCCCCCCCCCCGGTCAACAACTTTTCGCAGACGGCTACCCCACCCTCCCCTGCTCACCTGCTCAACAACTTATGGGAATTACGACACTGGATTTGCTCCCCCCCCCCCCACACACACACACAACAAAAACACGTCTAGATCCGCCCTTGGGCGTGTGGGCACCCTAAAGAAACAATACGGATATGAGAAGATATAAATGAATGCAAAATAATGTATTTGTTTGAAAGTAAGTTCAATTAACACTTCATTATGCCTACCGTCTTTGCAGGATTATCTCGCGAAGAAAATCCGCTCCAAGTTCAAGAACAATCGGAAACGCTGCTGTAGTCCGAGCGAAAAAGAACGGCGATCGTGCAAGAAGAAGGACGCCAGGATCTCCGTCGACGGACTGCCGAACTACGACCCTGAGCCGCCCAGCCAGCTGTCCTTAATAGACATCGAACGGTGCCAGAATGACTTGAAGCACGGTCGAAGCGAGGGAGACGCTCGCCATCAGCAACTTCGAGCCACGCTACACGTTCGACGGCGGGACATCGTAGGCCGCAAGAACAAAAAAGGAATGGCGAGGCTGAAAGCGAACCACCAGTTCCTCTTCAGCGCGGATGGGGTAGGTGACTGCAATGACCTGTATGTATGTACGTATGTACGAGCATGGCGCCATTGATCTACTTTAGAGTTCAGATCTGATGGTGCTTATCTATCTATCTATCTATGTCTATTTGTATATTTTTTCTTTCTTCAAATTTCATATTAAAATGTATATAATAAATAAAAATGATGCATCATCATCAGCAGTAGCAACAGCAACATCAGTAACAGCACGTAAAACATGGTTTGTAGGTTTTTGGTGTAAGTAAAGCAATCTGCGGTACTCCCGTTGCTTTATTCTTATTCTCCATACCTTGTTTCAGCTGTGGACAGAGATGGCCCTCTTGGCCGGAGAGCCAGTAGAAGAAAAATACCGAGAAGCGTTTGAAGCTCTGATTGAGCAAGTAGCATCGAAAACTTTCTGCTCGAAAGGTAGGTATATTTGCGAACGGCGGTCTGGTGTTATCGCTACTTCGTGCACGGCCCAGGTGCTGTTCATGTGGATGATACCGCTCCTAATTGTTGGTATGTTATGCAAAGCCTACTTTTGCGTGAATGTGTCCACACTGTGTGCGTGTGCGTGTGCGTGTGCGTGTGCGTGTGCGTGTGCGTGTGCGTGTGCGTGTGCGTGTGCGTGTGCGTGTGCATGTGCGTGTGCATGTGCGCGTACGTGTGCGCGTACGTGTGCGCGCGTGTACGCGTGTGCAATCGTGCGAGCGTAAATATATTAGTTTGTATTGAACCGATACGTTGTTTATTTAATGCGTCTCGTGTGCATAGACCTATTTTCATCCTCGGCATTGCCAAAAACGTTTATGGTTAATGCGTATATGCATGTGTGCCGTGCTTTTGTCTTTTGTTTGTTACTCAATTCTGTTTTTCGTAACCGTGACGTTTATAATATGCAAGGTTGCGTGTTTATTCGGTTTTAAATCTGGAAAATGTAATTCTTGTAAGCATCCGGAGCTTGACTATATAACGTTATTTGCTTTTTGTTTAAGGATATGGACAATAACTATAGTTTCAAATGTTAGCTTACCTGCCTGTTTCCAAAATTCATATTGTGAAAATGTATATTTTGGTGCTTGTTTTTGACCCTCAGAGGAGGCTGCGGACTCGTTCCTGCGACTGGTGAGTCAAGACGGTCTGCTGCATGAGCCAGAATCACCATCAACAAACCCTAACATCCAGACGATGGAGCCGGATGCCGGTTGCGCGGTTTACATAGAAGGCCACGAGGTCGCCCGGGCAGCAGAGCTCGCGGAGGCGATCTTGCTGCTAGGTGTTGCCATGTTTGTCTTCCATCAAAAACTTTCGACAGTGGAAAACCTGATGTGGGTACTGTGCAGGTACGTCTTCAAAATATCCCCAGAAACTCGGCCGAACGCGGAGACGAAGTCTGTGATGGCGGAAGCCCGTAAGATGTCAGGTGCATATAGGTAAGATGTCAGGCAAGATGTCTTACCGGCGGAAGCCCGTAAGATGTCAGGTGCATGCGTGATGCGAAGTTCAGATTTACAGTGTTGTGCTGTTCATGCGTTTTGACTATTTGGAGGAGCCGCCGTCGGCGAGTTAAGCTCGACAGTCACGTTTTGTTCGTTCTTGTGATAGCTTGAGTACACATTGTGTACTCAAGCTTTACACCTTTGTGTACACATTGTTTTCACCTAGACCTTTGTGTACACGTTGTTCACCTTTTGGTAGGCGAGACACCGCCGTCAGGGAGCAGGTTGCTCGGCATGTATTGTGTATGTTATGTTGTATCGATGTTTGCGAGGTAACGTGCAATATACATTTTTTTCTGTCCCTGGATTTTAACACTAATCGTGTCGGACGGAGTACATTCGGCGTAACCAGGGGGCATCACATGGGTGTACCGACGGAGTATGTACGGAGTATCTAGGGGGAGTAACCTCGGAGTTACGGTGGAATTGGGGGAGTAACTTGGGATTAATGGGGGAGTAATTCTGGTGTATAACCGGAGTAGCTATGGAGTAAGGGGGGTGGACAAATAGACAAATCCCAACATACTCCCCCGAGGGAGTAAACAATTATCTCAGTATGGGGAGTAACCTCAGGGTAACTACGGAGTATGTGCGGAGTATCTAGGGGGAGTAACCCAATAGTTAACTGAGTAGCGGAGTTACATTGGGGTAACTAGGGGAGTAAGTATAGAGCACTCATGGAGTAAGATAAGAATATCTAGGGGGAGTAACCTCGGAGTTATTTAGGAAATGGGGGAGTTACTTGGGATTAATGGGGGAGCAATTCTGGTGTATAACCGGAGTAGCTATGGAGTAAGGGGGGTGGACAAATAGACAAATCCCAAGATACTCCCTTGGGGGAGTAAAAAGTTTTATCAGTGTATGCTCTTACAATTCAATATTTCCCGTTAGTTTGCTTTGAATATCCAAATTCTTGAGCAAATCTGGCAATTTTGGGAAAGAGGCTAACAAGTATACTAGATAATCAGCTTTGATTAAATAAAATACGCAATTGACACTTAGTTAGGGAAAAATTGAAGATATTAATGACAAAGAAATATAATATTATGATGACAAATGCAATCAAATGTCAAAAGCATAGACAGGCCTTAAAGGGAAATAATGACGTTTTGATTTTGTTAGCAACAATTTCTTAGGCTACCGTTATGGTTTTAAAATTATTTTATTTAAATTTAAGAATTAAATAAAATTATTCCCAAATTCAAAGTTGTAAGTTTGGAAAAATACAAAACAAGTACCTTGTGTACTTCATGAAGGTCATTGACAAATTCGTCCTTCCCTACCATTGTTTACATCGAGTGCGGCATTTTTGGAGGCTCTGTGACATTTCCGATCACACTGAGCGCTGCTCGGACACACGCTAGTAGCGCTTTCGTTCTCCACGGCAACCAGGCGTCAGCCAATCAAAAGCCAGAAAGGGAAAACGTTCTGGCTTTTCATTGGCTCACGCCTGGTTGCCATGGAGAACGAAAACGCTACTAGCGCTACTAGCATGCGTTCGAGCAGCGCTCTGATCCGTGAAGCAATCCGTGAAGCATCCGTGATGCATGACTGACTATCAGTATAAGTCATGAATAACAACAACATGCAAACTATACCAACTCGAATAAAATAAGGGCGGAATGAATTGAACCCCAGGCAAGCTAGTATTCGCAAAGCACTCGGCACTGCTCCACAATAGCAAAAGGTGAGGGAAATGCATATTGGATACAATATTATTACGTCACAAGTTTCTGAAGTATCAACTACTATGAAATACAGTGATAAAATACCTTTAATAATGATTGACAAGAAAATTAAAACTTAAAAACAATAATTTGATTAAGTCTTTAATTAGCTTTCAACTCAAAATCAGATATATTTTGCAATGCTACACAAGAATGGCACCAGTGAAGTCATTAACAAAGCCTGCTATGGGACTTGGGTATACTAATCAGGAACAACTCGCCAAGTGCGCCGAGATGGTTAAGTGCGCCGAGAAGCATGACAATGACTTTGTAAACAAATCGCCGACGCTAAATAGGTTGCCGTCGATGTGCATCGATGAGCTTCCGATTTAATTGCCAGTTTTGTGTTATTGTTTGTTAGTTTTTTTGGGGGGCAAATTATTATTTTTAATGATAATATAAAGCATAGTGTTATATACAGCCACAGACAAATTATATAATACTCCTAATGTTGAAAACAAATGAATTGATTTTCACAAATTGAGGGTCGCAACCACTAACTATGCCGCCGTTGATGTGCATCGATGAGCTTCCAATTTTATTGCCACTTTTTCCAATCGCTGTTAGTTTTAGAAGATCGCCGGGCATATAATCACAACAAGCAGAACGCACAATATATTTTCCACTCCATTGCGTAAAAAAACAATACGGGAAAAGCCCGCAGTTTGATGAGGACCAAAAGTACTTGCAAGTACCGGTCATTAAAAGTGTGGAACGCTTATCAACTTTAACTTGAAATATCTTTCGGTAGGAAAGTTTTCATGCAAAATGTGATGAATTTACAATATATTTTGGTCTCGTCTGGCGATTTCAAGTGCTAACTCCATTTTTGTGGGAAAAGGTCATTATTTCCCTTTAATTCATCGTCGCTCCGTCCCGCTGAGATCGTCCAATTTAGAGCGGTAACTTCGTTGGTTTCTGAAAACCGGAACAATCCTTACTCATTTTTTAAGCAACGAATCACACCAAATGTTCTTGATTTGATCAATTGATTAATTGATGAATCTCATAAAAAGCTGAAAGAACCTCAGAAAAAGCACTTATAAACCTATGAAACATGCGGGTTTTCTGCAGCCACTGGTACTGAAAACTCAAAAATGTCTGCTCTAGATCGAACGGACGGCATGGCTGGGCGCAGACCACGGCTCTGCACATGTGCAACGTGACGTCAGGCGACCGGTTGGCCCGTCGCCATCGACCATGGTGACGGGCTGGCTGGCGCCGGAGCCACGTGGTCACCATGGTTACCGGGCGGAGGCGCCAGCGCGGAGCCAGCGCAGAGCCGGAGCCAGCATTCTCGTCATCTTACAACAAATGATCAAAACGAAATCGCTAATTATCATTAATCCTTGCTATCAAAAGTGAATATGACTGAAAATGAGAATGGACTAATTCATCTAGTTTTGATTTAAATAAGCTATTATTCCTGAAAACCATGTCGCTGCAAAATATGACCATTTTCCGAACCAGCTGCTTCCGGGATTCGAGCAAGATGGCGTCGCACAAACACCCAGCCGTCTGGCAACACCAGAGCTAGTTGAAGATGAAATTGTTAATTTGAAGTAAACTATGGTGTTATCATTAAAATGGAACTTCCAGAAAAATGCATTAATTCATAAAGTTGCGATTGCTATCAAAAATCACCTGGAAAAGCCGTGTTCTTACGAGCTATAGACCCATTTACCCCAAACGCCCCAAACGCCCCAAACGCCCCAAACGCCCCAATCGCCCCAAACGCAAAATCCTTCGTGAAAACGGCTACCAGGAGAGACTGGGAAATACCGAACTACGAGCAAAGCCGAAATTGTCAATTACACTTACTTAACCCTCGCCCTACGGGAGTCTTTTTTTCACCTTCGACCTACGGGGGTCCTAAAAAGACCCCTGGTAACTTGCCAACCAAGCAAGATAGAGCAACGCGGTACAAACCAACATGTTGCCTGTCATGTTTGGAATCTAACGGTATGCAATTTGTAGGTTTCGGGTCAACAAGTGACCTTCCAGGTCAAGTGAATGACCTCGATTGATCACGTCCAGAACAGCGATTTTGCTCTGTCAGAAAACCTCAAAATTAGACATGGATAAATGTTAACAAAAAGGCATGTTCCTAGACCAGTTTTGCCTCAGAATTACAAAAAAAATAATTATTTATTCGTATATGGTAAAAAAAGTAAACAAAGTGATAACAAAATGACGTCATGAGTTTCTTACACTTAGGGAGCCATCACTCAGTCAAAAATAGAGATATTGCTTTAAAATTTGTTTGTGTTATCCATACTCAGTTATCTCACATATATTCCGTTTTTTTAACATCTTTGAAAATTTTGATTTTGTGGTGATGTTTCTAAAAAAATCAGTTTTTGTTCATTTTAGGGGTCAAAAACCCAAAATTTTGAAAATCCGAGATCGCCATTTTAAAGAAAATGACATTTTATATCTTTTCTGAATTGTGTTTGCAATTTACTTCAAAACTCTGTTTTCTACGATTTTGCACACATTTATCGTTTTTCCAACAACATGACGTCATCAAAACGTCATGATTTCCCAAATTTCTCAACCAATTTCATTGAAATTTGTACAGCATACGTATTATTGTTGTAAACTCCGCTGCTGCAAATTTCAGCAAGTTGTAATGCATATGTAAAATGTTATGCAAGACAAACCTCAGGGGGTCGTTTTAGGACCCCCGTAGGGCGAGGGTTAAACATAGGGTTTTGAACTGAGATAGCAGATTTGTAGAGCAGATCGAACAACGGTGTGTGGTGAAATAATTGCCTCGCTACGCTAAGTAATTTCGACACACAGTGGGCCCCTTTTAGAAGAAGAAGTTTAATTTCCCCGAAACTTGTTTCTGGTCCTCACAACGGTTGTTTACGCTACCAGAAGCCTGCGTATATATGCCTAAAGTCCGTCGTTATTGTTTGCAATAGTTTCCATATCCACGCTACCATATATGCATGCCGTCATAATTGTCTTTAAGTTTGTTATGGCCATGAAGGAGAAAAGAGAAACATGCCCATTTTCGATGGATATCCATCTATCGTTCAAACAAATGCCCTATTCGTTTTTTTTCAGCTCGAAATACCCCGTACAGCCAAATTTCAAGACAACTTGCAAGGTGACCTATTCCCTTTAACTCTATTTGTAACAGGGTGGCGGATCCCTTTATTTGTGTTTCTGATTCTCACAAGATCGTTGCGGAGATGAACTAAAAGTCAACGCACGTGCTTATCCTAGCCGGCATTTATTTTTGTGTATTTACAAATGGTGATAGTTTCTTCCAGGGGGGTGCGGGTTTGATGCATCAAAAGAAAGTCGTGCCAGCTGATGTTTGGTCCTCCGATTAAGGAGATACCGAATAGCAAAGAGTTAACAGGAACCTCAATGTATAAGTGCATTGCCGCCTCATCCAATTACAACAGCGTCTGCTGCGGGTTTGGTTAGTTCTACTGACAGGAAGTTAACAGGAACCTCAATGTATAAGTACATTGCCGCCTCATCTAATTGCAATAGCGTCAGCTGCGCCAGTTTGGTCGCCTGTGGTTAACGGGAATCTTAATGTATAAGGGCATTGCCGCCTCATCTAATTACCGCAGACACGAATTTCTTATTGGATGCTTATGAAAATGTTCAATTGTTTGAAACGTTTTATAATGAAATTAATTACCAATGGTATATAATGCTTAAGCAAAATATGTCTGGTTTAGGAGATATTTTTTACTTAGTTGTCAAACCATGCACCCATTGCCCCTGTGTTGAAGCGGCAAACCCGCGCTACCTAGTTATTAAGTTACCTTGGTTTCTTCAGTTGTGTCAAATATTCTCACGTAGCCATGTGTTATTTTACGACAAAATGATCAGTGTATACCTTTGCAAAATCAGTGCAGTGAAATGAGAGTTATCCCCGAAACACTTAGCCCAAGCAAGCAAGCATTCATCCAAGCAAGCAAGATGAAGACGGATTGCGGCCCATCTGTAAGACTACGTTCGTTCAAACGCTTCGCGTTCTCACTCACTCCGTCTGGATTATATTCTTACCAACATATTACACAATTCTGAGGGACATTTCTAGGCAAAAATCCCATGTAAAAATTGCGTAGTTAAAGGGAAATAATGACCTTTTGATTTTGTTAACAACAATTTCTTAGGCTACCGTTATGGTTTTAAAATTATTTTATTTAAATTTAAGAATTAAATAAAATTATTCCCAAATTCAAAGTTGTAAGTTTGGATAAAATACAATACAAGTACCTTGTGTACTTCATGAAGGTCATTGACAAATTCGTCCTTCCCTACCATTGTTTACATCGAGTGCGCGGCATTTTTGGAGGCTCTGTGACGTTTCCGATCAAACTGAGCGCTGCTCGGACACACGCTAGTAGCGCTAGTAGCGCTTTCGTTCTCCATGGCAACCAGGCGTTAGCCAATCAAAAGCCAGAAAGGGAATACGTTCTGGCTTTTCATTGGCTCACGCCTCGTTGCCATGGAGAACGAAAGCGCTACTCGCTACAACTCGCCACAATGGCTAAGCGCGCCGAGAAGCATAACAATGACTTTGTAAACAAATCGCCGACGCTAAATAGGTCGCCGTCGATGTGCATCGATGAGCTTCCGATTTAATTGCCAGTTTTGTGTTATTGTTGGTTAGTTTTTTGGCATTTTTTTTTATTTTTCATGATAATATAAAGCATAGTGTTATAATACAGCCACAGACAAATTATACAATACTCCTAATGTTGAAAACAAATGAATCGATTTTCAAAAATTGAGGGTCGCAACCACGCAACTGGCGTCCCGTAGTATCGATGCTAGTAACTTGTGCAGCTTCCGAGTGTTTGTTGTTCAGGAACATATGTACAGGTGTTTCCAGGTGACGGTTGTGGTTTCCACTGAGATTGTGACCTCGATTGACCTTTTCAGAGGTCAACCGAGTAACACCTCCGATGACCTCAGCTGACTTTTTTGGCTTCTGGCAGTTTCTAGGACATTTTGTGACGCTGATTTCAAATCTCGGATCCATTTTGCATAATTTTATGTTCCACTGGGGTCATGCGCTTCCACGGGTCAACCGAGGTCACTGACCTCAGATGACCTGACATGATTTTTTTGGAATTTGGCAGTTTCTAGGACATTTTGTGACGCTGAATTCAAATTTGGCCACCCTGAAAGGGAATGTTTCACCTTTCTGAAAGTTGTCAGATATACACTGGTTGTAGTAGAAAATATGAAGTAAGTGCTGCTGAAAACGATGGTGATATTTTTTACTCTAAGTCATTTTATACAAATTAAGTTTTTAGATTGGGGCGAATGACGTCATTATTGAACTACAGACCGCCGCTGATTGGCTGACAAAGTGGGACTGGCTGAAAAAGTGGCTGTCAGCCAATCAGCGGCTGCACCAGCCCGGAGTCATTTTGCAAATGATAAATTAAATTGCTTAAAAACGGTTAAGTTTTGGGAAAAATGACCTTAGTAATTTAGGCATTTCAATACTGGCCAAGATAATGGCTATCTCAGTTTAAAACTAATGCAAAGGTGAAACATTCCCTTTAAGCATAATCATGTGCTCATTCACGATTCTAGCTCGAGTAAATTCAATTGCTACGGATTTACAATTTGGATGACTTGGGTCATTGACATGACCTCAGAGGTCACCTAATTACCCATGACCTTAAATCGGGTATCAGCGGCTTCCTCTCGTCACAAGCAACACGCTCGTTTTTTAATCGAAGCTCTAGCTCAGTTAGGGGCGAAACGCCAGGGAGGGTCGTACCACCCCTCCTCTCCCCCCCCCCCCCCCCCCACCCGGTCACGTAGGTATTTTACCCTACCGGGCGAGGGTTAACCCGCCATTGACTGGGGGGGGGGGGCGTTTAACGCCCCTCCCCCAGTCAATGGCGTGTGCAGGGGCGGATCCAGGGGGGTCATGGTCCCCCAAAAGGTCCTGGAACCATGATTGCCCCCCCCCCCCCCCAAAGGCCGGAAGTATAGTGGGCGGACGGGTGACGGCCCGCTCTACCCCCCCCCCCCCCCCTCCCGTCAATAACTTCTCGCTGACGACTGACGGTCTGCTACCCCCCCCCCCCCGGTCAACAACTTTTCGCAGACGGCTACCCCACCCTCCCCTGCTCACCTGCTCAACAACTTATGGGAATTACGACACTGGATTTGCTCCCCCCCCCCCCCCCACACACACACAACAAAAACACGTCTAGATCCGCCCTTGGGCGTGTGGGCACCCTAAAGAAACAATACGGATATGAGAAGATATAAATGAATGCAAAATAATGTATTTGTTTGAAAGTAAGTTCAATTAACACTTCATTATGCCTACCGTCTTTGCAGGATTATCTCGCGAAGAAAATCCGCTCCAAGTTCAAGAACAATCGGAAACGCTGCTGTAGTCCGAGCGAAAAAGAACGGCGATCGTGCAAGAAGAAGGACGCCAGGATCTCCGTCGACGGACTGCCGAACTACGACCCTGAGCCGCCCAGCCAGCTGTCCTTAATAGACATCGAACGGTGCCAGAATGACTTGAAGCACGGTCGAAGCGAGGGAGACGCTCGCCATCAGCAACTTCGAGCCACGCTACACGTTCGACGGCGGGACATCGTAGGCCGCAAGAACAAAAAAGGAATGGCGAGGCTGAAAGCGAACCACCAGTTCCTCTTCAGCGCGGATGGGGTAGGTGACTGCAATGACCTGTATGTATGTACGTATGTACGAGCATGGCGCCATTGATCTACTTTAGAGTTCAGATCTGATGGTGCTTATCTATCTATCTATCTATGTCTATTTGTATATTTTTTCTTTCTTCAAATTTCATATTAAAATGTATATAATAAATAAAAATGATGCATCATCATCAGCAGTAGCAACAGCAACATCAGTAACAGCACGTAAAACATGGTTTGTAGGTTTTTGGTGTAAGTAAAGCAATCTGCGGTACTCCCGTTGCTTTATTCTTATTCTCCATACCTTGTTTCAGCTGTGGACAGAGATGGCCCTCTTGGCCGGAGAGCCAGTAGAAGAAAAATACCGAGAAGCGTTTGAAGCTCTGATTGAGCAAGTAGCATCGAAAACTTTCTGCTCGAAAGGTAGGTATATTTGCGAACGGCGGTCTGGTGTTATCGCTACTTCGTGCACGGCCCAGGTGCTGTTCATGTGGATGATACCGCTCCTAATTGTTGGTATGTTATGCAAAGCCTACTTTTGCGTGAATGTGTCCACACTGTGTGCGTGTGCGTGTGCGTGTGCGTGTGCGTGTGCGTGTGCGTGTGCGTGTGCGTGTGCGTGTGCGTGTGCGTGTGCGTGTGCGTGTGCGTGTGCGTGTGCGTGTGCGTGTGCATGTGCGTGTGCATGTGCGCGTACGTGTGCGCGTACGTGTGCGCGCGTGTACGCGTGTGCAATCGTGCGAGCGTAAATATATTAGTTTGTATTGAACCGATACGTTGTTTATTTAATGCGTCTCGTGTGCATAGACCTATTTTCATCCTCGGCATTGCCAAAAACGTTTATGGTTAATGCGTATATGCATGTGTGCCGTGCTTTTGTCTTTTGTTTGTTACTCAATTCTGTTTTTCGTAACCGTGACGTTTATAATATGCAAGGTTGCGTGTTTATTCGGTTTTAAATCTGGAAAATGTAATTCTTGTAAGCATCCGGAGCTTGACTATATAACGTTATTTGCTTTTTGTTTAAGGATATGGACAATAACTATAGTTTCAAATGTTAGCTTACCTGCCTGTTTCCAAAATTCATATTGTGAAAATGTATATTTTGGTGCTTGTTTTTGACCCTCAGAGGAGGCTGCGGACTCGTTCCTGCGACTGGTGAGTCAAGACGGTCTGCTGCATGAGCCAGAATCACCATCAACAAACCCTAACATCCAGACGATGGAGCCGGATGCCGGTTGCGCGGTTTACATAGAAGGCCACGAGGTCGCCCGGGCAGCAGAGCTCGCGGAGGCGATCTTGCTGCTAGGTGTTGCCATGTTTGTCTTCCATCAAAAACTTTCGACAGTGGAAAACCTGATGTGGGTACTGTGCAGGTACGTCTTCAAAATATCCCCAGAAACTCGGCCGAACGCGGAGACGAAGTCTGTGATGGCGGAAGCCCGTAAGATGTCAGGTGCATATAGGTAAGATGTCAGGCAAGATGTCTTACCGGCGGAAGCCCGTAAGATGTCAGGTGCATGCGTGATGCGAAGTTCAGATTTACAGTGTTGTGCTGTTCATGCGTTTTGACTATTTGGAGGAGCCGCCGTCGGCGAGTTAAGCTCGACAGTCACGTTTTGTTCGTTCTTGTGATAGCTTGAGTACACATTGTGTACTCAAGCTTTACACCTTTGTGTACACATTGTTTTCACCTAGACCTTTGTGTACACGTTGTTCACCTTTTGGTAGGCGAGACACCGCCGTCAGGGAGCAGGTTGCTCGGCATGTATTGTGTATGTTATGTTGTATCGATGTTTGCGAGGTAACGTGCAATATACATTTTTTTCTGTCCCTGGATTTTAACACTAATCGTGTCGGACGGAGTACATTCGGCGTAACCAGGGGGCATCACATGGGTGTACCGACGGAGTATGTACGGAGTATCTAGGGGGAGTAACCTCGGAGTTACGGTGGAATTGGGGGAGTAACTTGGGATTAATGGGGGAGTAATTCTGGTGTATAACCGGAGTAGCTATGGAGTAAGGGGGGTGGACAAATAGACAAATCCCAACATACTCCCCCGAGGGAGTAAACAATTATCTCAGTATGGGGAGTAACCTCAGGGTAACTACGGAGTATGTGCGGAGTATCTAGGGGGAGTAACCCAATAGTTAACTGAGTAGCGGAGTTACATTGGGGTAACTAGGGGAGTAAGTATAGAGCACTCATGGAGTAAGATAAGAATATCTAGGGGGAGTAACCTCGGAGTTATTTAGGAAATGGGGGAGTTACTTGGGATTAATGGGGGAGCAATTCTGGTGTATAACCGGAGTAGCTATGGAGTAAGGGGGGTGGACAAATAGACAAATCCCAAGATACTCCCTTGGGGGAGTAAAAAGTTTTATCAGTGTATGCTCTTACAATTCAATATTTCCCGTTAGTTTGCTTTGAATATCCAAATTCTTGAGCAAATCTGGCAATTTTGGGAAAGAGGCTAACAAGTATACTAGATAATCAGCTTTGATTAAATAAAATACGCAATTGACACTTAGTTAGGGAAAAATTGAAGATATTAATGACAAAGAAATATAATATTATGATGACAAATGCAATCAAATGTCAAAAGCATAGACAGGCCTTAAAGGGAAATAATGACGTTTTGATTTTGTTAGCAACAATTTCTTAGGCTACCGTTATGGTTTTAAAATTATTTTATTTAAATTTAAGAATTAAATAAAATTATTCCCAAATTCAAAGTTGTAAGTTTGGAAAAATACAAAACAAGTACCTTGTGTACTTCATGAAGGTCATTGACAAATTCGTCCTTCCCTACCATTGTTTACATCGAGTGCGGCATTTTTGGAGGCTCTGTGACATTTCCGATCACACTGAGCGCTGCTCGGACACACGCTAGTAGCGCTTTCGTTCTCCACGGCAACCAGGCGTCAGCCAATCAAAAGCCAGAAAGGGAAAACGTTCTGGCTTTTCATTGGCTCACGCCTGGTTGCCATGGAGAACGAAAACGCTACTAGCGCTACTAGCATGCGTTCGAGCAGCGCTCTGATCCGTGAAGCAATCCGTGAAGCATCCGTGATGCATGACTGACTATCAGTATAAGTCATGAATAACAACAACATGCAAACTATACCAACTCGAATAAAATAAGGGCGGAATGAATTGAACCCCAGGCAAGCTAGTATTCGCAAAGCACTCGGCACTGCTCCACAATAGCAAAAGGTGAGGGAAATGCATATTGGATACAATATTATTACGTCACAAGTTTCTGAAGTATCAACTACTATGAAATACAGTGATAAAATACCTTTAATAATGATTGACAAGAAAATTAAAACTTAAAAACAATAATTTGATTAAGTCTTTAATTAGCTTTCAACTCAAAATCAGATATATTTTGCAATGCTACACAAGAATGGCACCAGTGAAGTCATTAACAAAGCCTGCTATGGGACTTGGGTATACTAATCAGGAACAACTCGCCAAGTGCGCCGAGATGGTTAAGTGCGCCGAGAAGCATGACAATGACTTTGTAAACAAATCGCCGACGCTAAATAGGTTGCCGTCGATGTGCATCGATGAGCTTCCGATTTAATTGCCAGTTTTGTGTTATTGTTTGTTAGTTTTTTTGGGGGGCAAATTATTATTTTTAATGATAATATAAAGCATAGTGTTATATACAGCCACAGACAAATTATATAATACTCCTAATGTTGAAAACAAATGAATTGATTTTCACAAATTGAGGGTCGCAACCACTAACTATGCCGCCGTTGATGTGCATCGATGAGCTTCCAATTTTATTGCCACTTTTTCCAATCGCTGTTAGTTTTAGAAGATCGCCGGGCATATAATCACAACAAGCAGAACGCACAATATATTTTCCACTCCATTGCGTAAAAAAACAATACGGGAAAAGCCCGCAGTTTGATGAG
Organism: Chirona hameri; assembly: GCA_036785665.1. Lineage (NCBI taxonomy): Eukaryota > Metazoa > Arthropoda > Thecostraca > Balanomorpha > Balanidae > Chirona > Chirona hameri. The sequence continues at coordinate 24,891 of JAXIVJ010007518.1, read as the reverse complement.
GACCAAAAGTACTTGCAAGTACCGGTCATTAAAAGTGTGGAACGCTTATCAACTTTAACTTGAAATATCTTTCGGTAGGAAAGTTTTCATGCAAAATGTGATGAATTTACAATATATTTTGGTCTCGTCTGGCGATTTCAAGTGCTAACTCCATTTTTGTGGGAAAAGGTCATTATTTCCCTTTAATTCATCGTCGCTCCGTCCCGCTGAGATCGTCCAATTTAGAGCGGTAACTTCGTTGGTTTCTGAAAACCGGAACAATCCTTACTCATTTTTTAAGCAACGAATCACACCAAATGTTCTTGATTTGATCAATTGATTAATTGATGAATCTCATAAAAAGCTGAAAGAACCTCAGAAAAAGCACTTATAAACCTATGAAACATGCGGGCTTTCTGCAGCCACTGGTACTGAAAACTCAAAAATGTCTGCTCTAGATCGAACGGACGGCATGGCTGGGCGCAGACCACGGCTCTGCACATGTGCAACGTGACGTCAGGCGACCGGTTGGCCCGTCGCCATCGACCATGGTGACGGGCTGGCTGGCGCCGGAGCCACGTGGTCACCATGGTTACCGGGCGGAGGCGCCAGCGCGGAGCCAGCGCAGAGCCGGAGCCAGCATTCTCGTCATCTTACAACAAATGATCAAAACGAAATCGCTAATTATCATTAATCCTTGCTATCAAAAGTGAATATGACTGAAAATGAGAATGGACTAATTCATCTAGTTTTGATTTAAATAAGCTATTATTCCTGAAAACCATGTCGCTGCAAAATATGACCATTTTCCGAACCAGCTGCTTCCGGGATTCGAGCAAGATGGCGTCGCACAAACACCCAGCCGTCTGGCAACACCAGAGCTAGTTGAAGATGAAATTGTTAATTTGAAGTAAACTATGGTGTTATCATTAAAATGGAACTTCCAGAAAAATGCATTAATTCATAAAGTTGCGATTGCTATCAAAAATCACCTGGAAAAGCCGTGTTCTTACGAGCTATAGACCCATTTACCCCAAACGCCCCAAACGCCCCAAACGCCCCAAACGCCCCAATCGCCCCAAACGCAAAATCCTTCGTGAAAACGGCTACCAGGAGAGACTGGGAAATACCGAACTACGAGCAAAGCCGAAATTGTCAATTACACTTACTTAACCCTCGCCCTACGGGAGTCTTTTTTTCACCTTCGACCTACGGGGGTCCTAAAAAGACCCCTGGTAACTTGCCAACCAAGCAAGATAGAGCAACGCGGTACAAACCAACATGTTGCCTGTCATGTTTGGAATCTAACGGTATGCAATTTGTAGGTTTCGGGTCAACAAGTGACCTTCCAGGTCAAGTGAATGACCTCGATTGATCACGTCCAGAACAGCGATTTTGCTCTGTCAGAAAACCTCAAAATTAGACATGGATAAATGTTAACAAAAAGGCATGTTCCTAGACCAGTTTTGCCTCAGAATTACAAAAAAAGTAATTATTTATTCGTATATGGTAAAAAAAGTAAACAAAGTGATAACAAAATGACGTCATGAGTTTCTTACACTTAGGGAGCCATCACTCAGTCAAAAATAGAGATATTGCTTTAAAATTTGTTTGTGTTATCCATACTCAGTTATCTCACATATATTCCGTTTTTTTTACATCTTTGAAAATTTTGATTTTGTGGTGATGTTTCTAAAAAAATCAGTTTTTGTTCATTTTAGGGGTCAAAAACCCAAAATTTTGAAAATCCGAGATCGCCATTTTAAAGAAAATGACATTTTATATCTTTTCTGAATTGTGTTTGCAATTTACTTCAAAACTCTGTTTTCTACGATTTTGCACACATTTATCGTTTTTCCAACAACATGACGTCATCAAAACGTCATGATTTCCCAAATTTCTCAACCAATTTCATTGAAATTTGTACAGCATACGTATTATTGTTGTAAACTCCGCTGCTGCAAATTTCAGCAAGTTGTAATGCATATGTAAAATGTTATGCAAGACAAACCTCAGGGGGTCGTTTTAGGACCCCCGTAGGGCGAGGGTTAAACATAGGGTTTTGAACTGAGATAGCAGATTTGTAGAGCAGATCGAACAACGGTGTGTGGTGAAATAATTGCCTCGCTACGCTAAGTAATTTCGACACACAGTGGGCCCCTTTTAGAAGAAGAAGTTTAATTTCCCCGAAACTTGTTTCTGGTCCTCACAACGGTTGTTTACGCTACCAGAAGCCTGCGTATATATGCCTAAAGTCCGTCGTTATTGTTTGCAATAGTTTCCATATCCACGCTACCATATATGCATGCCGTCATAATTGTCTTTAAGTTTGTTATGGCCATGAAGGAGAAAAGAGAAACATGCCCATTTTCGATGGATATCCATCTATCGTTCAAACAAATGCCCTATTCGTTTTTTTTCAGCTCGAAATACCCCGTACAGCCAAATTTCAAGACAACTTGCAAGGTGACCTATTCCCTTTAACTCTATTTGTAACAGGGTGGCGGATCCCTTTATTTGTGTTTCTGATTCTCACAAGATCGTTGCGGAGATGAACTAAAAGTCAACGCACGTGCTTATCCTAGCCGGCATTTATTTTTGTGTATTTACAAATGGTGATAGTTTCTTCCAGGGGGGTGCGGGTTTGATGCATCAAAAGAAAGTCGTGCCAGCTGATGTTTGGTCCTCCGATTAAGGAGATACCGAATAGCAAAGAGTTAACAGGAACCTCAATGTATAAGTGCATTGCCGCCTCATCCAATTACAACAGCGTCTGCTGCGGGTTTGGTTAGTTCTACTGACAGGAAGTTAACAGGAACCTCAATGTATAAGTACATTGCCGCCTCATCTAATTGCAATAGCGTCAGCTGCGCCAGTTTGGTCGCCTGTGGTTAACGGGAATCTTAATGTATAAGGGCATTGCCGCCTCATCTAATTACCGCAGACACGAATTTCTTATTGGATGCTTATGAAAATGTTCAATTGTTTGAAACGTTTTATAATGAAATTAATTACCAATGGTATATAATGCTTAAGCAAAATATGTCTGGTTTAGGAGATATTTTTTACTTAGTTGTCAAACCATGCACCCATTGCCCCTGTGTTGAAGCGGCAAACCCGCGCTACCTAGTTATTAAGTTACCTTGGTTTCTTCAGTTGTGTCAAATATTCTCACGTAGCCATGTGTTATTTTACGACAAAATGATCAGTGTATACCTTTGCAAAATCAGTGCAGTGAAATGAGAGTTATCCCCGAAACACTTAGCCCAAGCAAGCAAGCATTCATCCAAGCAAGCAAGATGAAGACGGATTGCGGCCCATCTGTAAGACTACGTTCGTTCAAACGCTTCGCGTTCTCACTCACTCCGTCTGGATTATATTCTTACCAACATATTACACAATTCTGAGGGACATTTCTAGGCAAAAATCCCATGTAAAAATTGCGTAGTTAAAGGGAAATAATGACCTTTTGATTTTGTTAACAACAATTTCTTAGGCTACCGTTATGGTTTTAAAATTATTTTATTTAAATTTAAGAATTAAATAAAATTATTCCCAAATTCAAAGTTGTAAGTTTGGATAAAATACAATACAAGTACCTTGTGTACTTCATGAAGGTCATTGACAAATTCGTCCTTCCCTACCATTGTTTACATCGAGTGCGCGGCATTTTTGGAGGCTCTGTGACGTTTCCGATCAAACTGAGCGCTGCTCGGACACACGCTAGTAGCGCTAGTAGCGCTTTCGTTCTCCATGGCAACCAGGCGTTAGCCAATCAAAAGCCAGAAAGGGAATACGTTCTGGCTTTTCATTGGCTCACGCCTCGTTGCCATGGAGAACGAAAGCGCTACTCGCTACAACTCGCCACAATGGCTAAGCGCGCCGAGAAGCATAACAATGACTTTGTAAACAAATCGCCGACGCTAAATAGGTCGCCGTCGATGTGCATCGATGAGCTTCCGATTTAATTGCCAGTTTTGTGTTATTGTTGGTTAGTTTTTTGGCATTTTTTTTTATTTTTCATGATAATATAAAGCATAGTGTTATAATACAGCCACAGACAAATTATACAATACTCCTAATGTTGAAAACAAATGAATCGATTTTCAAAAATTGAGGGTCGCAACCACTAACTATGCCGCCGTTGATGTGCATCGATGAGCTTCCGATTTTATTGCCACTTTTTCCAATCGCTGTTAGTTTTAGAAGATCGCCAGGCATATAATCACAACGAGTAGAACGCACAATATATTTTCCACTCCATTGCGTAAAAAAACAATACGGGAAAAGCCCGCAGTTTGATGAGGACCAAAAGTACTTGCAAGTACCGGTCGTTAAAAGTGTGGAACGCTTATCAACTTTAACTTGAAATATCTTTCGGTAGGAAAGTTTTCATGCAAAATGTGATGAATTTACAATATATTTTGGTCTCGTCTGGCGATTTCAAGTGCTAACTCCATTTTTGTGGAAAAAGGTCATTATTTCCCTTTAAGGAATGGATCGTCGAAACTTTTCGAAACATTTTAAAAAGTTGTAAAAAGTTACGCGCAATAATCCTTCGTGAAAACAATTAATATGTTATTTTTTAATATGTATTTGAGGTCCATATTGAAGACATTTGTATTTAACCAACACGTTTTATAATTGGGGGTGAAGGAAGCAAACACTGTCACGGCGCGAGCCATTCATTCACCAGTTAATTAACCAAATCCACCCATCCCCTCCTCGCCTCGCATGTCAGCTAGAGTATAGGACAAGCACTGCTGTGTTACCAAGTGCATGGCGATAGCACATAAGCACTCGATTTTACTTTAGTCGTGGGCATATTTCCAAAATAGCTAACTCTGGTCCGCAATTGGAGTTATGGCCTGCTTCGGGGGACCTCCATGACCAGCTGTGACTGGCATTACCATGACCTGTCCAGAGCCGACTGAATCTCCGACCTTACTGTGAACATGTGCCAGTGACCCAGTGAACATGGGCCCACTGTCGCATCGCCCTCCGCCATCAGCATTCCCTGTGCCCTCCGTCTCATAAGCACCAATTCTCTCTGCGCCTTTCACCTCTCCTGTAGCTGCCCGGTTTGCGACCTTGACCTGTCGGTTGCCGGTCAGCGCCGCCAGGTGTCGGCCGAGCGTGATGAGCCAATCAGAGAGCTGGACGGCCGACACGCCGAGCATCAGGGAGACCATGCCGCAGGCGGCCGCCACCGTGGCCGACAGGTCCATGACGGGCTGCTCGGCGGTGACCCGGGTGCGGGGAGCCCTCCGCATCAGCGCGTGGCTGCGGCCAGCCGGTGCACCGCTCCAACTGCCCCTGCGGACCCGCAGCGTTACGGTGCGCTCCTGGCAGGCGTCCCGGCAGGCGCAGCGCTGCTCCAGCGTGCGCCAGTCGAGCGCCTTCAGCGCGGCCAGCGCGCGCTGCAGTCCGGTGAAGTTGTTGCACTCCGGAGAGCCGGCGGCGGAGAGCCACGGCAGACGGCAGCCAGCGGCGGCGGCGCTCAGCCGGCCCACACACCGCTCCTGACAGAGGTCCCGGGAGAGGCCAGGGGTCGGTTCGCAGGCGCGCCGCCGCAGCTGCAGCCGGTGCGTCACCGTCTCCTCAGCGACGACGCGGTGCCAGCGGCCGACCATCAGCCGCACCGTGTGCAACGAGTCGTCCTGACTCTGCTGCACACCGAGATCGGAGAGCGGCGCGAAGTGCAACTTCAGCGTGGCCCAGGGCAGCCGCGGCGGCAGCTGCAGCTCCAGCTGCGGCCCCCGCTGGCCGTGCGACACGTCCAGCGCGCTGTCGTAGTCCAGAGAATCATTAGCCTGCAGCGTGAAGCAAACGGTGTCAAATCCGAGCTGTGGTGTCCAGGCGCCGAGCGGGGACACGCCGTCCTCGCCGGGGACACATCTGGCGCCGTTACAGCCGACCACCAGCTCGTGTACGGACGGCACGGCGTCCAGCCAGAGCCGCGTCAGCCCCTGGGAGGACAGGTTCAGCCGGCGCCAGTGCCGCTCCTGCAGTCTCAGCGGCCAGGAGGAGGCGTTGTCGCGGTCCGGCGGCTCGGCCAGCCCCAGCTGCTGGCCGCCCCAGGCCGGCACGCAGACGCTGACCAGCGGCGGCGGCAGACCCACCGGCTCCTCGTAACTGCTGGTGGAGACCAGCTCGCGGTCGTACAGCCACCACAGCCCGAGACACTTCCACAGCGCCACGCCGGTGAGCGCGAGCACGGCGGCACGACGCAGCCAGGCGGCGGCCGGTGCCGTCCGGCAGGCCGCACACCGGGACGACATGAAGCTGAACCGGTGTGGGGTGTCCGCGCGACACGTCCAGACGGGCTTGGGCAGCGGCGGCAGTGCCACAGAAACGGCGTCGAGGACGGTCTCCCGGTTTCTGGTAAAACGGCACGCTGGCTAATATTGTTTGGCATACCAAACAAAGGAAATTCACGCGACATAGCGAGTCACCAGCGCACGCTGCAAAGTATGTACATACCTATTCAGGTGAGGTTGTCACGGCGCTGAGCGCGAATAAGGTCAAGTGACCACCTGATGGGTCCTGACAGTCGGTGACCATACCGCATTGGCATCCTTTCATTGTCAGGACATGCTTATTGAAGTGGTGTCAGCTCAACAAACTGACACACATTTAGAGGAATCAATACCGCTACGGACCAGGCGCAGACATACTACTAGTGGCACCTCTGGCGGCAGACATGTGGTACTAAAAGTAGCCGCCACCATGACGGTTGGGAAGACAATGTATATTCCACAACAAATAGGGAACTTTTTAAAGATGCCCGATGCATTATTTTAGACTATGTGTTTGACTATGTGTTTGCATATTAGTTCATTTAATATGGGGGAGAAATACGCTACACTCACTTCGGAAACCCAGTTTTCTTTGCTGAATAACCGCTAGGAGCAGGGCTGCGGAGTCGATCGGGTTTTAGGTGTTTCCGACTCCAACTCCGACTCCAACCCTCCGGAGTCGATTCCGACTCTGACACCGACCCTCCGGAGTCGACACTGACTCAGACTCCGACCCTCCAGAGTCGACTCCGACTCCGACTCCGACTCCGACCTTTAATTAGCTAAACCTGTTGTCAACAGGCACAAGAAGTAACTAGCCATAGAGCAAAATGTATCTCCTTTCAAGATTTAGTTCATTTAATGCAATTCAATTAAATGGACAAACAATGTCGGAACATAGCTTTCGATTTTGGGATTCTGGAAGTAAAGAAGTGTCAAGTCCTGTGACAATCCTACAATCCACATGAATATTAAACAATAACTAAATGCTATAGTAAATGAATGAGACAACGTTTAATTCGCCTGAGCAGGCTGCATGTCACTTTAAACCTGATTGTTTTACAAATAGATGTATCGTGATCGTTGCTTAAATTCCTGGTGGTGGTATTTTTAATCTGCATCCAGCGACATACCCTCATGGGGTCGCGAGTTGCTACCTCCCCCCCCCTCCCCCATCCTCGGTTTTCATGGCAGAAACTGATCAACGAGCGGGCGGAGAGCTATTTCTTACCAACTATCTACTCGATGGATGTGGCTAAAAATGTGCATACAAGACGTTCACGTTTGAGAAGTATGGAGTCTTGTAATGCTGCGTTCTCGAATTTATGAGCATGGCGACCCGACGTAGGTACAACCCTACTTCCCTTTGAAGCCGACAGTTAAAGGGAATATTTCACCTTTGTATTGGTTTTGAACTGAGATAGCCATTATCATTGACCGTTATTGAAATGTCGAAAATACTAAGGTCATTTTCCCTAAAACTTAGCAGTTTTTAAGCAATTTAATTTATAGTTTGCAAAATGGGGTCTATGCTATAAGCGCCGCCGCTGATTGGCTGACAGCGAATTTTTCAGCCAATCCCACTTTTTAAGCCAACCAGCGCGGTCTATGGCTCAATAATGACGTCATCATCCCAAATTTAAAAAAAACTTAATTTGTATAAAGTTAAGTAACTTTTATAGAGCAAAAATATCACCATCGTTTTCAGCAGCACTTACTTTATATTTTCGACTACAGCAGCATATATTTGACAACTTTCAGAAAGGTGAAACATTCCCTTTAATACAATTTAGTTTCTACTTTCCAAAAATCAGTGGAATATTCGAACGCGTTAAGTTGGTCAACATAACCTCCATATAAAATGAATATTTGTCAGAGCTTTGAAGATGTTGACTCAGGAAATGAAGGCACTAATTTTGAACCGACGGGGGTAGAAGCTCCCCCCCCCCCTAATATCTTCTTTGAACCGACGGGGGTTGGCATCAACCCCCTGCACTGGCGAGGGTTAAGGCTTGTGCAAGTATGTGCACATGCTTTACAATGTGCAACCAAGTGAAGTTTGTGCAGTGAAACTTGTTGCATATTGAATTGAAAACTTGTTGAATTGTGTACAGTGAAACCTGCGCCGCCGCCGCCGCCGCAGGTTGACACGGTGAGGAGGACCCTGGCGCCGCTGGATGGCGGTATACCACATATACGTGGCTCCCTGTCGGTGTTGTTTGATAAATACACAGGAAAAACGTTCTCTCTCTGTTTCTGTTTGCAACAAAAGGAACGGAAATGGGCGGTGTAGTAAGGGTGTATTAGGTTTCGGTGGATGGTACGATGGGTGTAACAAGGGTGCAGAGATCTATAAATGGCGAGATTTGTCGCTCACGACGAATCTGGGGCCATTTCCGTCGTACGATGAAAACTGCTCGGTAAGGATTGTCACCACATATCAAGCCAAATACTTTCAGTTGGACGCCTGGATGGCGTTTCACGAGCGAAGCCGAGCGAAGCCGAGCGAAGCCGAGCGAAGCCGAGCGAAGCCGAGCGAAGCCGAGCGAAGCCGAGCGAAGCCGAGCGAAGCCGAGCGAAGCACAATGAATGCCAAATTTGAAATCAGCGTCAAAAATGTCCTAGAAACTACCAGATTCCAAAAAGGTCATCTCAGGTTATCGGAGGTCAGTGGCCTCGGTTGAACTGTGAAAATGCATGACCCCAGTGGAACATATAACAATGTAAAGTGGATGCCAAATTTGAAATCAGCGTCACAAAATGTCCTAGCAACTGCCATAGGGCAAAAAAGTCGTATCAGGTCATCGGAGATTAGTGACTACGTTTGAATTCTAAAAAGGTCAACTGAGGTCACAATCTCAGTGGAAACCATAAATGTCACCTGTTGACACCTCCACCTGTGCACATACTCCTGAGCAGCTAACACTCGAAAACTGCACTAGTTACAAGCACCGATACTACGGGACGCCAGTTGCGCCTGGCATGGCCTTGAGAAACAGGTCATAGGTCACGGGTCATGGGAGATAGAACTTAACAAAAGTTGAGAGTATGTGTCAAATTGTTCAAAAGTAGGGTACTCAAAGTTGCATTGCAATCGGTTGATAAATACGCGAGTTATTTTCGAAAAAGTTTCATGCAACACTCACTGCGACACTCACATTCGCTACAAGCTTGCTACCACTCGCTTAACGTAACGTAAGTAACGTAAGTAAGGCCGGCTACCGGCCCGCTACCGGGCTGGCCTGTCGCGCGGTTTCCCTCATTCTAATTGCCACCGGCTAGCGTAAAATACGACATAAGTCAGTCCAAAATATAGATATTGCGTTGAAATTTGGTTTGGGTATCGTCCATGCTTGGTCCTCCAATATATCTTCCGGTTTTTTAATATATTTGAGAGGAAAAAATGTGGAAATTTTGCACACAAAAAAAATCATCACATTTTGTTTTCATAAATATATTCAAAAACCGGAATATATATTAGAGAACCAAGTATGGACGATGCCCAAACCAAATTACAAAGCACTATCTATATTTTTGACTGACGTATGTTCAGTTTTACGCTACCTGACAATCATAATGCGGGAAACCATGATAAAACATAATTAAACGCATACCGGTAGCGAAAAACCGATCACACCAAAGAAACGCGGCTGCTATTAATGAATATACCATTCAGTGTGTACGATCCAGAAAACCACTCGTTTCATATTTTTGCTCGCAAGCATACCTTATGTGTTGTATTGTGGGTGAAATCCATGAAGCATATTTTGTGTTGCGTGATCATTTATTTTCTTGAGCTTGGGACCGTTTTCCTCACGTGTATAATGTACACAATGTAAATGTAAAAATGTAAATGTAAAAATGTAAACACAAATGTAAAATTTCGCCCAGTCATCAGTTTTGTGTTCTGAAAACTTTCCCGTTTTGTTTTTGCTCACAAAGAATGGGATGCACAACCAAGTGTAACGAACAAGGTCTCTTGCTCGATTCGGCCGGGTTCTGATCCTCCGACAACGGCATAAACTTCCCCAAAGTCCAATATTTGTCGCTTCACTTACACAAATCTGTCGCCAACGCTTGCTACAAAGTCACCGAAAAATAGATCTCTGCGAGGGTGTATAGAGGTGGAGAAAGGGTGTATATAAGGTGCAAGTGGCTGGTACGAAGGACGTAATGAGGGATGTATAGGGGGTGTAGCGCGGGTGTACGAAAAAGCCTTGTGGTGTAAGGTTGGTGTAAAAGGGGTGTATCCAGGTGGTATAGTCGGTGTTAGTACAGGATATTACGGCAGCGAAGGGTGTTTCGACATGGTAACAGTGGTGTAGGTGGGTTCTTCTCATTATATGCCAGTCCATCATTACACCCAAAGGGTGTGAAATATTTTTAGAGTGTTAACACACAAGCACATACAGTCAAAAAACTGTACGTACTACAATGTACATATCAGTATTCGTGGGGCTGGCGCAGGGGCGGATCCAGGGGGAGGGCACAGGGGGCACGTGCCCCTCCCGAAACATCTGAGGAGGGCCCTTTTCGGTGCGCGTAGCGCGCCGAAAAGGGCCGACGATACCGCGCGAAGCGCGGTATCATGGGCTCTCTAAGAGACCACGCAAAGTGGTCTTTAGAGAGTGTAGAGCACTTCAGAGGTCCTAAGAGCCAACAGGGCCCTCTCTGAAAGACCAGAGGGCCCCATGGAAGTTCAAAGGGCCCCTGTCCAGGTCAGAGGGATCCTGGCTAGACAGAAAGGGCCCCTGGGCGAGTCAGAAGAGCCCTGCACATGCCGAATGGCCCCTAGACAGCATAGAGGGCCCCTGGGCAGGCCGGAGGGCCCCTGGGCATGTCGGCAGGGCGACAAAGCAGCCAGCGCAGTCCCTTTCAGGTCGAAAGGGTCCCTAAGCAGGCTGGAGTGTCCCTGGACAGACCAGAGGGCCCCTGGGAAGTTCAAAGGTCCCATGTGCATGTCAGAGGGTCTGCTGGGCCCTTTCAATGATCGGGAATAGGGCCCTTTCAACGCTCGGGAGAGCCCTTTCAGTGGGTTTGAAAAACACCCAAAACTCTCACTCTCACACTATAGAACATTGTTTGGACGCCTTGATTATTTAGTTGCTAGAATTTGTTTTTCTCGTCAGATGTGACTCTGACTCGTAAGAAGATGAATCGACTCAACTTTGACTTGAGCAGCATCCAGGCGACTCCATTTTGACTCAAGCGACATCCATGTGACTCAACTCTGACTCAAGTTGCGTCCCTATTTTTCTTAAGCGATTCGACTCTGATTCAAGTTGAATTGAGTCAGTTTTGAGTCAAATTTGGCTCACCGACTCGGAGTCAAGCACAACCCTGGACACTACATTAGTCAGAGATAGCCCTTGACGGACCTGAAAAGGGCCTGCGCCTGTTTGAGAGGATCCTTTCCAGGCCTCAGATGGTCCTAAGCCGGTCTGAGAGGGCCTTTACTAGGCGACAGAGGACCCTATACCGGACACCAGGCGAGCCATTTGGGCCCGCCTGAGCCAGAGGCCTGGTCTGAGCCCTTTCAGGCCTGGCAATGGCTCTCTCAAACGGACGGAGGGCCATTCAAGTCTGGCAATGGCTCTCTCAGGCTTAGACAGGGCCCTCTCAGGCCCATCGATAGTACACTCAAAGAGACTGAGGGACTTCTCTTACCGACCTTAGGGCCCTCTCACACCAGCACAGGACCCTCTCAGCACGACCGAGGGCCCTTTCAAACCTACCAGTGGTCCTCCAGACCAGCATAGGGCGCCCTCAAGTCTTGCAAGGGCCCTACAAGACTGACAGGGTGAGGGGCGTCACCGACGGGGGGTCGGGAAGGAGAGGGTCCGGACATCAACTCTCAGAAGGTGGGGGGTCAACCGCCCCCCCCCCCCCGAACGCACACACTTTTCGGGGAAAGTTAACAATTTATCGTAAAAATTGCCTTTGCAACAGTCAAAATCCCGCTATTATTCCAAAGTTTAAAAACGGGAAAATTTCGCGACGCTTCGCGGCATGACACAAGTTTCGCAATTGCTTATACAAATTTGGAAAATGGGAAAATTAATTCCATTAAATGTCTGGCAGAGGCTATTGGCGGTAATTGCTGACCCCAGGTCCCACTCTCTTCATAAAGTATTAACTAGTAACCCTATTTGTAACAGGCTCCTGGCTACTCCTATTTGTAACAGGGGGGAGGGGCGGATTTCGCCCCAGGAGATCTCGAGATCTACCAATCCGATTTTCACAAATCAAACGGCGTTTGGTTCCCCTCATCACGATCTACATTTCTAAAAAAAATCGACATTTTTGATAGGGGGCAACAGGGGGGCAAAAACTACAAATTTTAGTGTTATATATCATCCAACACAGCTATCATGTTTATCAACCGATTGTAACACAACCAATCTGGGAATCGATAGATTGAAATGGAGATTTATGATTTATATATGGCGATCACTTTGGAAAATTCAAAAATCATAGGCGTGTGCAGGTCACTCAATATGGGGGTGAAGTAAATGCGGAATAAAACTATTTTTGTATGTTTTTTTTTAATAAATGAAATGGTATGTTATTGTACCATTAGAAAACACAGTTATAAATCATATTTTTCGCCATAGGCGGTACCAGGTTAGTGAAAAAGGGAGGTCAAATAGGAAAAATATTAACCGCAGGCATGTTGCTACCCAGCACTATAAATATGTTACTGATCGTAGATAGTTCCATTTTGCATGTTGTACTTCATCATGGCGCATCCAGGATCCAACTGGAGAGGCGCAAGACCTTTTGATAAGTATATTATCCGCTATTATGATACTAACTAGTCAACAGTGACTATTTCACTTACAACTTCAATTAACATTGCTTACCCCCCTTTTTACCCTACCTGGACTCGCCTATTATCTCATAATCGTTCGTAGGGTACCCTGTGACGCGTTTCATCCGAAAACTGCAGTATGTTATGCCATTGTAGGCCCATGCATCTTAGTTTCCTTGCAATAATATGACCCCCTTTCTTCCATTCCTGAGCGCGCCTCTGCAACAAAAATTATTGTATTCCCTCTCCTGGCCTCATATGTGCATATATCATTATAAGTTAACCGTCTATTGCGCCGTAATCGCTGGCATATCGTCATCACCATGCCAGTCACCCCCCTTTTCATGTGCCTGAACACGCCCCTGCAACTCTATATGTAATAAATTATTAAAATAATGGAAGGAGAAGCTATCTTTTACATCTTGATAGCTATAAATGCTCCTTACATCGCTCTATTTACTTCCCGCAGAGCATTGAATACTTCCTGGACCCCCCCCCCCCCCCCTTTCAAGCCCCTGAAACCGCCTCTGCCATGCAATTTTTATGATATTTCATTAACATCAACTAATTTGCACTTGTTGCAATCACCGTAAACCGATGTAACTCCTTCAAACTTGAGGTAGTTAGGAAGAAACCGTGAAGATCGCATTTCCGTATTATCGCCAAATATCGCCGCCGAACCCTCCCAAAACCGTGCCCTGGAACCGCCTCTGTTCAGATTAAGAACTCTAAATTTTGACTCCAAATGTGGAATTCAATTCTAGGAAAATTCCAAAAATTTCATGGGCCTGCTCCCAGCCGTTCTGGAGATATCTGCGAAAAACATGAGGGGGGAGGGGGCGGAATCCCCCCCCCCCCCCCCTGTTACAAATAGGGTTAAGCGGGATACATGTTTAGCTAGTCTGCCGAGTTCCGAAAAGGGGACGCGAACGCAGAGACACGGGCATCGGCACCCGCGGAAGCTGCTCCAGCGGTGTCCAACTTGCTGGACCTGGAAGAGCTAATAGTGGGGGCCAAGCCAGGACCATCTTTCCAAGCCATCTCCCCTCAGGCTCCTACAGATCCACAGGGACCATTTATGCGCGGAAAAGTCGTTTTGCTTCTTGCTGCTTCGAAACCATTTGCACTGTTACCAGTTGTTTGTTACAGTTCGGTACATATGCATATACAGTTATTATTATCATATATACTATTGAGCGCTGACTGCCACCGGTCATCGTGATTTACTATCCGAGGCTAGCTAATGTATATGAAAAACCACCTTCATTTCAATATTTTGCATCATACCGAGATATGCAACCAGGAAAAGGGGTTACTTGAGGCTTGGCTTCACTCACGGTCTGGTTCGAATATTACAATTTCGTTTTCCACGACCTAAAATGCAATTTTTCACGCCGCTTCGCGGCGTCACATCGGTGGCCAGGGGCTCCGCCACAGGGGGGACGGGGGACATGTCCCCCTAAACATTTTCTGATTTTAACATTACGCCCATGGACGTTGCATGGCAAGAATCGACTTCAGAATGCCTCCGTCCCCCCCCCCCCCCCCAACTTTCGGAAGGTGGCGGCGCCCTTGTCGGTGGCCATCATCATAACGAAGCCATAGTCATCGTCTTCGGTTCGTCGTAACGCTTAATTGAATTAATACAATGTTAGCTTCTTATCCTCTACAAGGTCCATCGCCTGTAATTCTGGGTTTTATCAGGCCAACCTGTAAGAATTTTTCTGCGCTTGGCGGCGCTAAATAACAAGTACCTACTGTAACATGAAAATCCACTGACATTACAAATGTTGCAAAGGCTTAAATACACGCAGAACAAATGTGGTTACATTTTTTCTCTCTCATTTCAGCCGACCCCCCACTTAAAAATTGTCGGCGACGCCCCTGCATAGGGCACTCTCAGGCCTGACGATGGCCCTCTTAGGCTTGTCAATGGCTTTCTCCTACCTGAAAATACACTCAGACCGACTGGAGGCCCTTTCAGACTCGCAAAAACGCCCAGGGCCCTTTTCAGCTCGAGGGCCCCTTGAAGTATGATGTGCCCCTCCCGAAAAGTTTCCCTGGATCCGCCCCTGGGCTGGCGTCACTAACGCGGTCGGTCGCGGCGGACTATAGCCTATGGAACATGTGTGTGTGTGTGTTTTGTTGTAAATAATTATGTAGCAATTAACCCACCATTGACTGGGGGAGGGGCGTTTAACCCGGCATTGACTGGGGGAGGGGCGTTTAACCCGGCATTGACTGGGGAGGGGCGTTTAACCCGGCATTGACTGGGGAGGGGCGTTTAACCCGGCATTGACTGGGGGAGGGGCGTTTAACCCGGCATTGACTGGGGAGGGGCGTTTAACCCGGCATTGACTGGGGGAGGGGCGTTTAACCCGGCATTGACTGGGGGAGGGGCGTTTAACCCACCATTGACTGGGGGAGGGGCGTTTAACCCGGCATTGACTGGGGGAGGGGCGTTTAACCCGGCATTGACTGGGGGAGGGGTGTTTAACCCACCATTGACTGGGGGAGGGGCGTTTAACCCGGCATTGACTGGGGTCTCAGCCGAACGCCATTGACTGGGGGAGGGTCGTTTAACCCACCATTGACTGGGGGAGGGGCGTTTAACCCGGCATTGACTGGGGTCTCAGCCGAACGCCATTGACTGGGGGGGGGGGGGCGTTAAACGCCCCCCCCTGATTATCTTCCGAACCAATGATCGCAGCTAGACGCGCAAGGCGGAATTCGCAAGCTCTCAATGCGATGAATCTAAAGCATGCTCAAAAATTTCAAAGTGAGGTCAAAGGTCAGGTCACGGTGAGGTCAAAGATCAAAATCACCGTAATTGAGTTTATGGGCCATACTTTCCAGCAAAAGTCATCGATTACGACCATGATCACCCAAAGTGCTGCCAAAGGTATTATACACATGGGCTAAAATGAGATTGTTGGCAAAGGTCAAGGTCAAGGTCAGGTCACAAAAAATCACTATGCGCAAAATATCTACGAAAGTCATGCAACACATGTTGTATGGGTTATTTGCCACGTATAATTCGATAGTGATAGTCATTTAACCAACCATAGACAACAGGAGATAACAGGACTCCTCCAGGAGATAACAAGAGTCTCCTGTTATCTATGTACGAACGGAATGCATTTACGTGAAGTTGTTGTCAAGTTCAGGTCAAGTTCAGGTCATTGAAGGTCAAAATTTGAAATTAATAAATATTTTGCAAAAAGCATGTATATGGACCAGTGTTTGCTCAGGAATACGGTGCTGGCATTTATTTGTCTGTATCTGGTGCATAAAAGCCAAAAAACGCAATTTGAAAATATGACGGCATGAGTTACCTATACTTTAGATGTCATGTCAGTCAAAATTAGAGATATCAGTTTGGAATTTGATATGGTAGTTGCATGGGTATGGTTCTCTGACATATCTTCCATTTTTTTTATAAATATTTTAGAAAATTGTGAATTTGTGATAATTTCCCACCCCATTTTTGTAAAGTTTTTGGTGGTAAAAAAACGAGATAGTAAGTTTATAGCCGTTGCAATTTGCTATCTTTTGGCGTTTTTTGATTGCATTTTTCTTCAAATGTGGCATTTGTACAGCCTGGCAAAGTTTAGCTGATTTTGGTGTAAAACTCATGTGAAGTGACGTCACTAAATTCGCTATAACTCGCAAAATCGTCGACGAAATTTCTTTATTTGTGCACACAAGACGTAATAATGATGTATAAGAAGGTACCCGAAGTGTGACGTTGATCGCTTTATTAGTTTTTCAGCTATTGCGAAAATTCATCAGGGGGCGTTAAACGCCCCCCCCCCCCCTGTCAATGGCGGGTTAACTTTGGGTGATCATGGTCGTAATCGATGGCTTTTGCTGGAAAGTATGGCCCATAAACTCAAATACGTCGATTTTGACCTTTGACCTGACCATGGCCTGACATTTAACCTCACTTTGAAATGTTTGAGCATGCTTTAGATTCATCTCATTGAGAGCTTTCGAATGCCGCCTTGCGCGTCTCGTTGCGAACATTAGTTCCGAAGATAACCAGGGGGTGGGGCGTTTAACACCCCTCCCCCCACCCCCAGTCAATGGCGTTCGGCTGAGAACCCCAGTCAATGCCGGGTTAATGAATATTAAGCAATTTTTATATACATAATTAACAATTAATGTAATCCTGAAAGAATTGTTGAGAACAAAATATTGCTGATTGATCGTTATATAATATAGAATGGAGAAGCTTTAACCCTCGCCCGTGCAGCGTCCGATCAGTGCGTCACCGAGCAGGGGGGGGGGGGATTATATAATATAGAATGGAGAAGCTTTAACCCTCGCCCGTGCAGCGTCCGATCAGTGCGTCACCGAGCAGGGGGGGGGGGATTATATAATATAGAATGGAGAAGCTTTAACCCTCGCCCGTGCAGCGTCCGATCAGTGCGTCACCGAGCAGGGGGGGGGGGGGGGATTATATAATATAGAATGGAGAAGCTTTAACCCTCGCCCGTGCAGCGTCCGATCAGTGCGTCACCGAGCAGGGGGGGGGGGGATTATATAATATAGAATGGAGAAGCTTTAACCCTCGCCCGTGCAGCGTCCGATCAGTGCGTCACCGAGCAGGGGGGGAGGGGGGTAGTACAACCCCCTAGCGTTTCGCCCCTAATTGGGCTAGAGCTTCGATTAAAAACGAGCGTGTTGCTTGTCACGAGAGGAAGCCATTGATACCCGATTGTATGGTCCTAGGTCATTAGGTGACCTCTGAGGTCATGTCAATGACCCAAAATTCAACCAAATTGTAAATGCGTATAAATTTAATTTAATCGAGCTAGAATCGCGAATGAGCATATCATTATGCTAAATGGGTGCCAAATTTGAAATCAGCGTCACAAAATGTCCTAGAAAATGCCAAATTCCAAAAGGTCATGTCAGGTCATGTCAAGTCATTTGAGGTCAGTGACCTCGGTTGACCTGTTGGAGTGCATGACCCCAGTGGAACATATAATTATGTAAAATGGATCCCATATTTGAAATCAGCGTCACAAAATGTCCTAGAAACTGTCAGAAGCCAAAAAGTAATATGAGGTCATCGGAGGTCAGTGACCTCGGTTGACCTCTGAAAAGGCCAATCGAGGTCACAATCTCAATGGAAACCACAACTGTCACCTGGAAACACCTGTGCATATGCTCTTGAACAACAAACACTATGAAACTGCTCAAGTTACAAGGATCTACGGGACGCCAGTTGCGCCTGACGACCTCGAAAAGCAGGTCAAAGGTTCCCCCTCGAACTCGGCTTCTATGGGATGTAGACCAAACCCGAAAACATCGTTCGAAAGCTTGTTCAAAAGAATTTTGAATCTATTTCGGCATTTTTTTAGCAGGTCAATATTGAGGTCACCAGAAGTCATCAAAGAATAAATTTTCCATTTTTAGGACTTCGCTCCAGAAACCTCCAGATATCACAGGAACTATGCTAGCTAGGAACACACAGAAGAAAGCAATGAAGAAAGCAAGAAAGCTCTTGAAAACTTCAATCGACACGGATGGCCACGTTTCCTCAGATTTCAGCTCAGATCAATAGTCTAGGAGGCTCCAGAGCTCATCAAATGTAAAACAAACTATTTTTTTAGCAAAAGAGTTTTCACAATTTACTTCTTACCTGAAAATGATAAGGAAATAATTTTGACGTCATCGTGTTTGTCTCGTCAAGGCGCTTCGAATCATATTCATGGTTACTAGGTTAGGTCAACTTATATATTTTACCTCAGGTCAAGGTCAAGTGGTGACCCAATTAGGTCATGTTGCACATTTGGAGACGTACCTCGACGAGACAAACACATTGGTGGCAGTTTCATTTCTCTATCTTTGTTTTGTCGAGAGTTATTGACAAAAAAATGTTGGTGACCTCGGATGACCTATGCTGACCCTGTAGGTGTCACTGAACAAAAATTGCACCTGGGTCTTCAAGAATGTCCTATGGTAACATGATCTAGAAGGAATTGGGCTGATATCGTGTGCATCCTCAGAATAGGAAGTATTTGAATATTACCCCATTGACTTATAATGGGTAGGTCACGAAATTGACCCGACCTTAGGTCACTGATATCAAACATCCCAGATACACGAATTGTAGGTACCTAGGACCTTTTACAATCCTGTAAGTACAATGTCGATCGGCCAAAAACTGTGGCTATGGTGTGACCACAAGCTTTTTTGGAGCTGGGGTCACGTGACCTGGTCTGGTGACCTGACCTGAGATGACTCGATGTATTTTTTTACATAATGTGAACAATTGATGCCCGAACAGCTATGCCAAAAACGATGGTGCTGCGCGCCGCTCTTTTTCCGCTATCCTTGAAAAACCTGAGGGAGAGGGGGGCGCCTCAACGCCCCCACCCCCCACCCCCCTGCACGGCGGGTAAATCAGCTAGCAATGCATAAGCAAGCCAAATCCGATGCATCTTCATAATTGTGTGAGACTTTTGGGAATTCCCCCCCCCCCCCCCAACCACCCGTTCTGGATCCGCCAATGCAAAAATCCATGTGGTATTTGCATCCTGTGACCTCCACGAGGTAAAATCTATTCACCCTGAGGTCATTCGTCATTTTTCCTCCATAACCTTTTTTTTACCGAACCAGTAAGGCGCCGTAGATGGCGATGAACGAGCGAACGCAAAGGAAATGTATGGTGAATTTCAACTCGATCAGGGAAGTATTTTCTGAGATACAGATACGTGGTGCACACGTGCGCACGTGCAGAAGCACCCCACCCCTGACTTGTGGGAATGTGGCGGCTGAGAGATCCCTAACCACACTCCAAATTTGAACACAATCGGCTCAGGAGTTGCCCCCACCCACTCCAAATTGTGTGGCGATGTTCCTGATCCAACAACCCACGATCTCCCCCACTCTGCCGCCAATGAGCAATTGTTCAAAGGACATTGAAATTCAAGATATTCCGGAAATAATGTAAAGATACTTATTTTGGCTGGTAAATACTACAACTTAGGAATTTCATGACATTTGCATTGGATTTGTATACATTTATCACCAGGTATAATTTTTTTTACATTTTTACATTTTATACATTTTTTTGTATACATTTATCCAGTCGCCCTGCGCCTGGTGGACGGACGTGCGAACGTCCGGACGTACGGACGTGCGACGGAGCGCGGGGAGGCTCACGCCTCATCCTTACCAGTGTGAGTGATTGCGCCTGATTCCAAGATGCGAGTGGAGTGAGTGCAAGTGACGAGAGAAGTTTTCGCAGTCACTATACATATGAACAATGGTATGTGAGTCTGAACAAGTAATCACACGACTAAAACTGTCATTGTTTTAATTGCACTTGCTACTTTTAATGGGGATCACTTGGACCAGTGCTGGCCAATACCGCAAGTTTATCAGGTCATTGTTTTGGATCCTTAACCAACTACCAACCGCAAAGTCCTTTAATGTCAGCAAGTTTTCAACAAACGCACGCAACTTCAACGGCAAACTCGACCGAGTGCACACCGGGACCCGCCTACCCTCGCGCCGGAGACGCGGCCATCGCCCGAGGCAACGAGACCGGCAGATGCCTGGCCGGCCGTTGTTCTCTTACCCTGGGCCGGCCCGGCCCGGCCGCGAGTTTCCGAAGTCCCACACTATTCAGATCTGGCTCAAACGGGTGACGTCACCGCGCTGCGTTGACGGCAGGCCGCCCATATTAACAGGCTTTTAAGTTAGCGAAGATAAACTCGGTCGTTGTGTTGTCCATAGTTGATGGGTTCTAATTTTAGCGAGCTCTTTTTCTCTTTTTTCCTTCAAATTCTTCGGAATCGATTGGCGTAGCGGAACGCACAAACAGCCATTAGAGAGCATGCAAAAAGTCAATGATAATGTGTAATGAACAGGTCAGTCACGTGGATTCTCCGTTCACCACGCACACTGGAAGGTGAAGGGGTCTGAGCATTACGCGTCCTGGAAGGGGGGAAGTCGCCCCCTGATATCTCAGCTCCTATAAGACCTAGAATAACGAAATTTGGGAGGTAGGAGGGGGCTGTAGAGAACTCTATTATGTGCAATTTCCATGCCCCTAGGCATGACACTTGGTCTTCAAGGTCAAATGACATCATCAAATGTAAATTTTCCCCAAATATGAACTTCTTCAGGTAGGACAAACCGAACACAAAAAAAAAACACTCAAAAGCTCTTGGAACGCACTTTCGCATTGATATACTCAGTTTTGAGCTCAGATAGATAGTGTAGACACCACTGGTCATCAAACTTAAAAATGACAATTTTAGGCGAAGAGTTGGCCAAACACGCCGCTTTGTAACTATCTATCTGATGAACTATGTTTCTATTTTAACCTGACCTGGTGCATAGGCGTATCCAAGGGGGGCTACAGGGGCTATGCCCCCCACCCTGGAGGCCAGCGGACCCCTCTGGCCAGCGGGCCCCTCTGGCCTGTTACCTTTAGAGAACCCTGTCAATCTGCTGCGGGCCTCAGCCAGCATTTGTATAGGGCTTGCCGACCTGAAGAGGGCCTCTATCGGCATTTGGATGGCCCTACCGATCTGTAAAGGGCCCTCTTACAGCATTCAGGGCCCTGTTGATCTGTAGAGGGCCCTCTCAGGCCGACGTAGGACACATACAGGCCGACAGAAGGCCCTCTCAGGCCGACAGAAGGCCCTATCAGGCCGACGAAGGGCCCTCTCAGGCCGACGGAGGGCCCTTCCAGAACGACGGAGGGCCCTTTCAGAACGACGGAGGGCCCTCTCATGCCGACGGAGGGCCCTCTCAGGCCAACAGAGGGCCCTCTCAGGCCGACGGAGGGCCCTCACTGACCCCGTTTACATGAGTAGCTAAAAAGACGTTTAGAACGGATAAATTCGATAAGCGAAAACAAAACGAATGTTTTGACTCATGTAAACGGGTGTGAATGGGCCAAAAATGGGTTCCGTGTGTACGGAACCCATGCGTTAGTTGGTGTGGCAGCGCCACATCAACATTTATTTTTTGGTAATATAAATGCATTGGAACATCTTATCAGACTATGCAAAAATAACAGAAATAGCACTAGAACATCCTTTGGACCAACTTCTTCAAAAATGATTCTCAACTCATGTCTGTGTCCTGCGGTCCTGTGTCCTGTGTCCTGCGTCCTGCGTCCTGCGTCCTGCGTCCTGCGTCCTGCGTCCATGGGTGGATAATGTAGTATGGCAGGTGTGGCCAATCCCACATCAACTTATAAGTTGGTGTGGCAGTGCCACATCAACATTTAATTTTTGGTAATGTAAATGTATTGGAACATCCTGTCAGAATATGAAAAAAATAACAGAAATAGCACTAGAACATCATTTGGGCCACACCAACTTCAAAAATGATTCTCTACTCATGGCGACAAGGGCGGATTCAGGATATTTTAGGAGTGGTGGCCACAGGCCAATTTAGGGGCGCCTTCCAAAGAAAGGGCGCCGTCACTGACCGAAAGGGCGCCGTCACTGGCCGAAAGGGCGCCATCACTGGCCAAAAGGGCGCCGTCAATGGCCGAAAGGGCGCAGTCACTGGCCGGAAGGGCGCCGTCAATGGCCGAAAGGGCGCTGTCTATGGCCGTAAGGGCGCCGTCACTGGCCGAAAGGGCGCCTCGGGTCAAAAAGACCAGGTCATGACCTGTATGACCCTGATACTCAGTAAATTACTTTCAACAGGGCGCTTAAAAGGGCGTCCAAACAGTCCATTAGGGACGCTGCATGCTCACGGGCTGTCCATCGCCGGGCGCCTGGCAGCCCCCCGGCGGACAGACAGCGCCGTGGGGCGCCCTTCTGGCGGGGGGGGGGGGGCGACGCGTCGCGGCCTACCCCCTGGATCCGCCCCTGCATGTGCGGCATTGTTTTACTTACCCAGTAAAGGTCTTCTTCACGCCCTTGTGACGGATGATCCATGGTGGCGAGCGAGCCTTTGTCCAAAACATTTTCCTGTGTCCATCACCGCACGGAAATAGACTCAGACCAATTCAGGGTTGTGCAGCTTAACTCAGAGTAGACCTCTTTCCACTTATATGAAGTCGTCCCCTGTCGAATGCGTTTACGCGCGCACATAGTTGGTGATCCTCTACTTCCACGATATTTGTGAAGCCCTGAGCCATGGAAACATAGGTGACGATAAAATTGTATCGCACAGCAAAGCCATTGGAAACTGTGAAAGCTAAACGCGAAATGCGCGAAATCAACCCATCTAACATCAAACTCATCTAACACAAAAAACGCAAATTTAAACATTTAAACAAACGATGGTTGCTGTGTACACAAGAACTATAAAAAAACACTTTTGAAGTATTCATCGTTTATTTATTGCCTTTTGTAAAAATACCCTACATATTACATTTAAAATATTTGATAATAATATGTGAAGTATTTCATGCTTGGTAAGCAACTTAAATAAATTACTCATATAGTGTCAATTATTACCGTTAGGAGAACTTTTTTTTCTCTCTTTCCCGGAACGGCCTATAGCCATTTTCCGGGGAGGGGACAATGACCTCTGGCAATTTGCCAGGCAAAAAAACTACGTTCTCAACCGGTTTATGTGACCCGGAGCAAACTAGGGACTAGGGCAGCTATTTTACGTTACTAATTACGTTAACCGTTTTATTTGTACCCGGAACAAATTATTTTTTCAAAGTAAATATAATCATCTAACATTACGTTAAGTATTTCGTTCAAGGTCAATATAATATCTAGCAGTTACGCTAAGTATTTCGTTCAAGGTCAAACATAAGTAAAACACGAGACACACATACATACATATTTTGTATTACATACACTTGAACAGTGTCAGTGTTGGTGGAGCCGTGGGGGTGCCGTGCATTGCAAACAACGGGAGATTGTTGCCAGTCTCCCTGGCTCCGGCGCCTCGGCGAGACCTGGTTGTGGGGTGTATTTAGCTGGGGCGAAAAAGTCCTGAATAATAAAAAAACAGCGTCTAAGGCAAAGGGGAAAAAAAACCTGCGCGGTGGGCCAAAAAATGCGCAAGGCCAAAAATCCCTGTTATATTTGTTTTAGCTAAACGTGTTTGGTAGATATAATCTAAGAGGGGACCTATCAATTCAGGATAACTATCACCTAACAGTGTAAAACAGTTTTGACGGGGTGGATACCTGGCACCGCAGCGCAGCGGACACCGCACCGCAGCAGGTACCTAACTATACATCACTGAAAGTGCGAGAAGAAATAAAACAAGACGCCAAGACATCCCAAGAATAAGATCACGTAAACAAACAAAAGCAATATGAAACACAATCTGAATACCGTTCAAGAAACAAGAAAAGAGAGAAGAAAAAAACGAAGCTACAAGATAGAGAAGCAGATAATTATAGTAAAGTCCACACTACAGCACCAAGGGTAGTAGGATCCAAAGATAATATAAAAAGACACAAAAACAAGATTAACAAGAAGAAAGAAGAAACTTAGTCCTAAGTCCAAACTACGCAATCAAGTTTAGTAGGACTGAAAGATGATAGAACAAATAAAAACGTTATCAACAAGATTATCGAGAAAGAAAAGAGAAGAAAAAGAAGAAGAAGAAAAACACAAAAACAAATACAAATAATACTACAGAAGAAAACAAGCTACACATAAACAAACCACCTAACACACCCCTACACATACACGAACAAAACCTTGAAGAAACAGAATGAACATACATATAATATCAACAAGAAAAACGAATACCTGCAGAAGAACACAAGATCAAACAGAACTACATACTTACAATATAACAGGAAGAGAAGTAAACATAAGAAGTCAATCGAAGTAGAAAAGCACA